>JAUZNJ010028376.1:0-41594 GCA_034780135.1 Jordanella pulchra
CAGAGGGCTCCAGCCCAGGAGACCCACGGCGCGCTCTGCTGGAGGAAAGATGGAGCGACAGGCTCCGGATCCCAACATTCTGTAGTTTTGATATCATCCCCAATTTTGTCTTATTAAAGTTCTGATTTCCTCTTGGACCAGTTGACTGTTTTTAAAATGGCTGAACATGACCCCTAGACCTAGGCAAACGAGTTAGCACTAACGCTCAACTAGCAGGTAATCAGATTTTCTAACAGTTTTCTATGATGAAATCATAAAGGATTAACTAACCCCAATAAATAATTGCCATTAAAAACATAAATAACATGTTTTACTGAGAAAAACTTGCTAAACTGAGAAGAGATTGTTCATTTCAATAAACTGTACAAAACTGGGCATAAATACGCCCACTAGAGGGCGACTAGGTGATTTACTATGTCTGTTACAATATGTAGATTAAACATCAACTGGCAAAGTGTGCAGAAATCACATGGACTGTATTAAGACACGGAGCAGGTTGAGACAACATCGCGTAAATTATCAGGGTTTAAACCATCATCTGACACATCGTCTGACACAAGTACAAAATGTCCCACTGAGCAGGTCACTACACAACATGCCTCAGACGTCTTTAAGACCAAATCTTGATTGAAATGATTCAGCGTTATGAAGTAAAATATTTGATTTTGGAAGAGAAACTCCCAATTCCTGTAAATTTCCAAGGTTTTTAAGAAAAACACACGCCAGTTCAACAGAAACCACACATTTTCCAAACATTTTAAAAGGAAATAAAACATTTGCTAGTGTAACTAGTACAAAGAAATAACAAGCAAAATAGCCCCAAATCTTTAATTAAAAAGGGATTTATTGGTGGGTTTCTTCATAGCACCACAAGGTGGCACTCTACCAGCTCCATGGTCACCAATTGCCGTTGCTAATGGGAAACAGAACCGTTAAAGACTTGTAAACTGAAGATAATGATATAATGAAAGAAAACCAGCAATTATCCAGATGGAGAGACGGCTTTAATAAAACAAACAGAACCGTCTGCAGTCACTAACTTGGCTCTGGATCAGGAGGCCATCACAGAGGCTTCACTGAGCCCAGCCATGCTGCTAAAATCATCCACTTATGACACCAGATATACAAACAGGGAAACTCAGGTGTTCCAAACGGATTCCAACAACTGCTAACATCTGCCAGAGGTATGTCGCCTCTTCTCATGGGTCCACAATCAGATCCAGAGATGCTGCTGCTTCCTAATGTATGTACCGCCTCTACCAAATCTCCTCATTCCCCTTCCTCTCAACCGTTCCTTTCCCTCAAGGTGACATCACCTTCAATTGCTGAAAGACATCTGGGAATCACAGATAATCCACTGTGAAGGCATCACCATCTCCTCCAAACCCTTTTTAAGCTGAAGAGCACACTCTCCAGTGATCATATCTGGCTGGTCTTCATCATCCGCACCAGATATGTGTTTCAACAACCAAAGAAATCCATCATGTAAAGGAATCCAAAGCAAGATACTTTCTCTCTGAATCACAGAGAGGAATCTGTTTTAAGTCAAGCAAACAGTCTGGTCAACCCAACTTAACTTCAGCTTTGGGTTCTCAGCTTTAAGCAACAGGGTCAATAATCTCTGCAGCAATTAGGTATTAAATCAAAACTTACCGCTGCCCGCGTCCTGACATGTCACAATCAAAACCTCCCAGACCACCAGAAAAATCAAAGTCCTTAAACGCACAGAGATCATCATGTCTATAAGGCAGACATGAGCTGTCCGTGTGTGCAAATAAAAAAAAGGGGGGAAAGGGATGGAAGAAAAAAGTGCTCAGGTTATCACAGCCCCACCATGAATACAGTGAATTCCTCTCCTTGTAAGCAGACCCAGCCCAGACTGCCTGAGTGTCTTTTTTTCTGTAGTTACAGCTTTAAATGAGAAGAATGCTGGCAAGCCTAATTTTCCACCCCCTTTTGTCAGCCCTCTCCCATCCCCTCACACAGAGCTACACCCATGTTTGCAGGATCTCCGGATTCCCAGAGACTCTCTTCGTCTTTGGACCCAGAGTGAGAAGATGCAGGATGAGATAAGGGGAAACAAACTATGTTGTTTGAACATTTCTTCCTTTCTTTACTACATGTCTTTATTATTGGCTGCCAAGTAGGATAATAAAAGTGCTGTTGTACTGCAGCTTCTGTGATATTTTAACAGGACTCAGTCAGCCCGACAATTCTGTTTTACTGCATCGTTAACAACAAAATAGAGTCTATGGCTTTGTTTTTTATTAGGAAAAAACAAGAGCTAGAAATGTAATTCTAAACCAGGATTTAATTGATCAGTGGATTCATTTATGGCCAAAGTTACCTATAAACAATAGAGCGATTTCTTGCAAAAGTATTTCTAGCCCTTAATTTTTTAGTCATTGCTTTCTAACTATAAACTTTACTGTATTTTGTTTCTTTTTATGTGACAGACCAACATGAAATCAGTGTTTAATTGTTGAGCAGAAAGAGAACAATACTCTTTTACTCTGATGATATGGAAACTATTGTCTATCATGGCAAATCAAATTCTCAGAAAGCGAAGGCATTCAACAAACTTGAAGAAATCTTGAAAAATATGAATAATATACTTCAGATTAAAAGCCTTTTCCGTCAAACACTGGTGATTCATCTTTTAAAACATCCCGGTTACACAAAATCTAAACTTAATTTGGACTGTAACAAATGAAACTCTGATTAAAGGTCTTACTTCAGATGTCTTTTCAAGATTTAAAGACATGGTTTTGGTATAAACCGAACTAAGTATGTTGAGCTATTTATAGCTCAACCTACAACCTACTTTGGAAAACCCAATGTAGTATGAAGTTTAATTTAACTGTAAATTTGTTTGTGGGACAAATGTTGACATTAAACCCATTTTTCCCAAAGATGAGTAACAATTAATATTTTGCTACTTAATTAGTGAAAGAAAATGTTTAAAGTTTTAAATAATAACACACTGCATGAAAGGATCCATCATGTGTGTTTTGTTCTCTAGATGAAAACGGAACCAGGTGATGGGCTTTTCATCAGACTTGTGTTCATTTAGAATGAGGTGAATTAGGACTAGGAGGACTAATGGAAAAGACAGCTGTTTTACCCGTAGCCCCATCGTAAGACTCAGCAGGCCAGTTCGCTCTAAATTCCCCACAGCAACAAGGCATCGCTGCTGTTTCAACTGGGAAAAAGCAAAAGAAACATCAGGACCCTGAGTTCTGTAAGCAGGGCATATTTTAGATTTTGTCCCAGCAAAACAAGCTGCCAAACAGAGTTGATGATGTGGGAGTAAAAGTGTTTAAATTGTGGTTTCTGCCTTGATGGCTTGTATACAAACTTTGTTGGCATTTGATTGGTTGTAAATATAACAGCATAAATTTGCAAAGTAGTCACTGTGTCTGACTGGATGCCTACACTGTAACAGGACTGTTGCATCGACCTATAATCTCTACATGTAATAAACTCATTTGTTATTTCAACAAATTAATTGTACACTGTTTGTTTTGTATTTAACTGTGAATTTCAGCAAAGAGTCTTACTTTTAGGAGGGTGCATATTCTATACATTTCTGACAGAAACTCACAAAAATCCAGTTTTCTTCTTTTTGCCTAAATCATTAATCCCTTAAAAGGCAACAAATGATTTCACAAGTCCTGATTTCATTTAAGATAAAGGCCATATTTAACTGGCACTATCCCATCATAACTGGCAAAAATAAGAACAGAAGCTAAATTTTAGGTTTTGTTGATATAACTACAACACTTTTAAAATTATACTGTTTATCTTTACTAATAATTGTAAAATAGGAAACTTGATTTTATTTGTGTCAAACTGTTTAATGTGCTGCATGGTTCAGGTCCCATATTAAAAACCCCAAAATACTGAACATGTACTCATACCTGTCTTCTGCTTATTTGAGACCAGGTTGTGGTGTAATCAGTCTTAGCAGAGACTCTCATACTTTCCTCTCAAAGATTTCTTCTCTAGTTCAGCTTGGGAAAGCCGGAGGGGCTCGCAGACCAGCCGAGAGACATAGTCCTCCAATGGGTCCTGGGTCGTCCCATTGGCCTCCTCCAGGTGGGATGTACCTGGAACACTTCCCAAGGTTATAAGCATAAAAGCTGGTATATTCCAGAAAACAATCAAAATACATTTGACTAAATCTGCCAAACACTTTCACCCAAAATGATGACAGAAGCTTGTTGATGAATATAAAAAATAGGTGGGATTAAGGCATAACTTGTTTAGGGTTTTTTTAAATTGTTTTGGGGGTCTATATATATATTTTAAGCTGTATTTATGTTTTAGGTCCCTTGAAGATGATAAAAAAATACCATGAAATGTGAATTTGTACACATTTTTTGCTTGGATCTAGGGCAACAGCTTGAAGAGGAAAAAAATTCAGATATATGCATGTCTATGATGAGAGGATATAAACGATGGAACTCCGCTGTACTATGTTGAAATTGTGAGTGACGAAGTGAGAGCTGAAGAGTGCAGCTATTTTGTTTTTTATCGGCTCAATTTATAATGTAATTTCTTATGTGGAACTCTAAACTTTTACTGACAACAACTTTGGGTTTGTTTGGCTGATAATTCATATTGTTATTTCTTTTTTTAAAGCTGCAGAAGTTTCAAAGCCAGAGTGTTAGTTCCCTGTAGAAAATATTCTGCTGTAGGAGGGAAGTAATAAACAAATACTGCACTCATATGCAGCTGGCATCATTCATCACTTCACTCCTCCCACTGTTTGAAACTTTTTTTTCTCTCAAGTAAAGACTGAGTTCAGAGTGAGATCAAATTACCGCCAGCTTTCCTTCTACAACTTTGTTCTAAGTATGTTACAACAGAACATTTCCCTTTAATCTGATGATTCAGCTGAAAACCTGCAACAGTCCTTTCCTTACAAGCTCTTGAAAACAGTCTCAAATGTAACAGAATGCCTTACCATTTTCTAAAGACGCCTGTTTATCAGTTTTCATGCATGAGAGACAAGCGATCATGCAACTGCATGATCTGTGGTTCTGTTTCAGGCATTTGATGGTACCTACAGACATGGGGTTGGGGCGTTCTTTGATAGTTTAGTTTGGGACTGAGACGTAGAATGGAAATAATTTGTGACGTCTCCATGTCTCCAAGACTACGTCAGTCCAAATACTGCAACAAACATTTCCTGCAGCCAGTGCACCATTCACTGTTAGCTCTTCACTTCAAAATCTCCTCATTAGATCAGCTTAGATCATTTAGTATTTGTAGTAACATGAAACTTATATTCTATAAGTCTGTTGCAGAGAGTATGATCTCTATGATCTATTATCTTGGATGGTATATGGCAGCATCAGAGTTTCGAAAAAGAAGAATCTTTATAAAATGAAGAACCGTATGGACAATCCTAAGCATCCTCTTCAGACTGGAGTGTTTCCAGTCAACAAGCTTAGAAAGTTTAGTTTAGGCAACTGGACGTGAAGTTTTATAGAAGACTTTTCACCACTCATCCAAGAGGCTTCTTCATGCAGGTGAAACATCTTCTAGAAAACTTCATCTCCAGTTGCCTAAACTGAACTTTGTAAGCTTGACCATGACCTGAATGACCGAGAAACTTCACAGATATGTGCCCAGTCAACAGTTTCAGATCCACTGTAAGAAAGTCCACTAAGGGAGGTCTTTTCTGACTATTGCTAACAACACATACAATAACTTTTTAAAAAATTAGAATTATGACAAGATTTACACCCCTTTTCATCTGAGCTGACAGTAAGCAGTAACCCTTAAAAAATCTCATACAATGCAATGGATAATCTGTGCCAAATCCTAGATAACTTGTAGTAGCTGTTTGCTTGAGTCATGTGAATCTACCTGTTTTTAAGAACTTGTGTTGTGGATAAAATACTGACTACTCATACTCAAATGCTTTTCTAAATTTGATTTGTTACATATTTTGACCTCCAGTTGATTATTCCCTATTTTTAAACCAGGACCAATCCATTGTCCAGTTCACTTATAATTAAAAGTACTGTTAACCTTCCTGCAGGGAGTTTACGTAGACGGTGTCTACATTTGGTAATCGTGACCATGATAAACCCTGAATCTTTGAAAAACTGTTAACCGGAGCTAATGTCACATTCCTGAATGTAACATGTTCAGATTCTATACTGGAGTAGACCTGTTAATAGCCAGGATGTTTGAAATTCAGGTTTCCATTTAGCTGGAAGGTTCTCTATGTTTTAAATCCAAGCCCAGCTGCAGCGATTTTGGTTAAGAGTTCCTTTCCAGCTAATCCAAGAGTAAACAACACAGAGGTGAAATGAAAAAAAAAGACAGAGAGAGGAGCAAATACGTAAATATGTCTTTGAACTTAAAATTTTAGTTGTGGATTGTCAGATTTGATGAAAAAGCTGGACATTTAACCAGAATAGTTCAACGTCAGTGAGAGCAATCCTACTTAGAAGATGTTTGGACGATTTGGAAGTTCTGACAGAATTCTCACTGGCGTTGTTGGCTTAACGCTAATTTCCTCCACTGGAAAAGATCTCCCCTGTGCAATCTCCTACTTTTAGTTCGACAACTCCCCTCCCCACTCATTCATGACTGCCAAGATAGTGATGACTTCCCCCCTCTTTCCTAACATGCAGCTTCATGGTCCTGGCTCATCTGTTGAAGCCATCTCAGCTCAACAGATGTTTTGAAAGAAAAAAAACCAGGGAGAAAAGAGGGTACAATGTGTTCAAAGTCTCACATCCCTACAACAGAGTTTCTCTGGGGGGTTGTGTTGTTTCCAGAATATTTTGCAAAACTGGCTGAAGTCTGAATTCAAAAGTTTTTTCAAAAATTTATAATAGCCTTGTCCTTTATTTTTTCAACAAAATTGAAAAAAATATTGTAGTGCTTTCATTAATGTTGTAGGGCTTTTTTAAGTTGTAATTGTGCTTACAATTTGCTAAAGTAAGCTTTCTATGTTAAAGGAAAAGTTATAGGAAGCACAACGACTCCTTTTCCTGCCCCCTCCCTTAGTGTAAGCTCCCCCCAGTTTTAAATAGACAGTATTCTAACAGGCAACAATGCTACATAGAGCAGGAGGAGGGCTGGCTTGAGGTGTTTCACACCACGGTTCTGTCCACCCTGACTGGAGATTGGGGTTGAGCCCTGGGGTGGGTCATGGCTTGACTAGGGTTGCTGGCTCTCCTTGGGGTTTTTTCTTACTTTTATTCCCAGTTGTGGTACAAAAGCAGCCAATTTATCATCAGCAGCAGCAGGTTGAAAAGCTTGCAGACAGAGCAAACAATAAAACTAAATCCTTATTTGTTTTTATTAAGGTTTTAGTTTTATTGTTTTTGCAATTAATATAAAATTCTTCTTTGAAAAAGAACAAAAAAAAAAAAAAAAAAAACCTAAAACCTTAACTATCTGCGGCTAAATCTCCAATTGACATTTTATACAACAAAAAATGTTTTAAACCATTTAATCCATATGTTGAAACAAAATTAATATTAGAATTAGATCAAATTTTTTTTATAAAGTTTGACAGATGACTTCATGCTTTATTTCAATGATTGCTTTTTTTGTACATTGGATTTTTTTTTTTTTGCCATCAATCTGATCCCATGTTATTATAAGTATACAGGATCCTTGGTTTCTGTTATTGGTTCTTTTTACCTTAATTTCCTTGTCCTACATTTCCCCTTTAACTTTTTTATGGTCCATATTCTGGGTCTCCAGCCATTCAGCAGTGTTAATTTAGCTCATAATTGAAAAAAAAAACAATTAAAAAACTCTAAAATAACTCCCCATTGCTTCCTGCAGGACTGAATTGCTCTAAACATGCAGTAACCTTTTGTTTTCTCTTTATCATCTTTTTGCATGAGTGGAGCGGAGTTTAAATGATGATGGAGGCTTGCAGGGAGGAGTTTTAGACAAGTTCACACAACGCCTTCAAGCAGTGGGACTGAGGAGAAAACACACAATCATCCGTCACAGCTTCAGACTATAAGCTCCTGTAGAAAGACAATGAAAATGGGAAGGGATTTATTTACTGAGCTGGGAAAAGTGGGAGTATGGAGATGATATTACTAGTAAACTTAACTTCAAAGGCCTTCTCCTGGCCTAAAGCCCAAGAAGTTATTCTTAACCAGAATAACTTCTTGGGCTTTAGGCTATTAAAACTATCATTAACAATAATTCCTCATATCTTGTTGAGTTTACTTTCAAAATAGGACCAATTTTATTTCTTCAAACCTTCACCAGGTTAATTAAATAATCAGACCAACAAACAATGTCTCTATAGCGGGACCAATACGTTCTGCTTTTACACTGTAGTAGCAATGATTTTCACCTTCTGGAAAATATGAGGAGGACTGAGGCCACAAAGCCATGAGTCATTGGCCAGATATCTTTTAGGGGGTTGGAAGTTATGTGTTGGACTGCTGGACTCAGACTTTTGTTTACTTTCCAGAAAGAGGTACGGTGAGGCACACGGAGGGGAACGTGGTGGATGGGGACATATCTCACTTTAAAGTCAGATGGAAAGAGGGAATGTTGTGATTCCATTCAGTATCAGATATAGCTCAGATAATCAACACAAACACTGTGATTTTCAACAAAAGCACAAAGAAACACTTATAGATATGGATCATCGGGCTCTGAGAGGGTAATATGCAAAAGAAAAGTAAGTTACCAGAGCTTCTCAAAAGTTATAAGTGGTGATCTTTGCAGCTAGTGGAAACTGCAGGAGAATAAGTTTCTGTCCAGATGCAGATGAAACCTCTAACTCCTTGTCTTATGCATTGTTAGTCTTAAACATTAACACAGAAGATTTTCAATGTTGAGTGAAAAAAAGAAAATTTGTGATCTGTCCACTGAAGAGGGCTTTGACATTGACCATTAAAACGAACCTTAGAGTTTAGGTGTCCTTTTTGGGTTAGTGGTAGAGAATGACCAAAGTTTAGAGAATAGCTGTAAAAGAAACAGTAGAGTTACAGGTAAGTTTTTAAGAGAAAGAATAGGTCTCACACACACAGGAAATATAATGGTTAATCAATGGAAGAATCCAGTGACGAGTGATGACAACCAGAGAAACTATATATAGAGAGAAGGGTGGAGAAATTATGAATATACCAGAGGAGCAGTTGATGCAGAATGAAGGCAAGACAGCTGAGGGTGGAACATTACTTAAAAGATGAATATCATTTCACAGCTGCAAACCAAAAGAAAAACATAAAGATATAATAAAAATAAGACAGATTGTAGAGAAAAACAATATCGCAACACTAAACTAAAAACTGCACCAGGACCCTCTTTAGTTTTCTTAGGAGTTCTAATATTATCCAGAATTATCCTCTCACTGCTCTTTTGATTTTGATTGACATTACTTATGCAGCTCTGTTGGTTAAGCAATGGGAATTAGATTCAAGAAATGAAGATTCAAGAAATCAGTTCTGGATGGTGATACCGTTTGCAGCACTGTTACATTTGCTGCAATATGGTCCCAATCTGGGACTTCTTTGCATTTAGATATTTTAAGGTTATAGTGTTAAAAGGTATCCAAAAAGATTAAGTAGACTTTTCCAACTTTCTACTGAATGCAAATTGTTCCTTTTGCTTTATGTGGTATTTTCTATAGATTGTTTTTTACAGAGACAACATTACTACTGCTGCAATGAGTCAGCTTCGCAGAGACCTGCAGACCAAGCCAATGTGTGAGAATGATATTTGACAAATAGTCAAAGTTGTACTATCCACATTACAGTATTCAATGTAGGAGAGAAAAGCATATCTTTGTGTTCATTTAAAATGTGTCACAGCCTGCTGTGACACAAAAGGACGTAGCAGCAAGTTAAGATGAAGTATAGAAATGCAGTTAAACCAGGCAAGGTCCAGTTCTAAGTTTTAACTTGTAATCTCAACCAACCACACCATCCATTGGTCATATGTAAGATATGCAGATAATCTTTAAACATTTAGTGTTCAGCAGACCAATATTTCATACTGTACATATTGAGCCTTTAGCCAACAGAATATTAAAATATTCCTATATTTATCTAATTTAGTGTTAAAGTCTGTTGTCTTTAGTAAAGAAAATTTTAGGAAGAGATACTCCTCCAGAAAGGATAAAATATTGGATTGCCATACAGCCAGCTGGTAGAGCTGGAGAGAAGTTGGTAGAGAACAGCCATTAAGCATTTTTATAGTCCTTTACCTCTGACATAGGCTGACAGGTCTGTCAAAGATGGCAATGCACCATGGGATGATCATTGGGCGCACTGCCACCCACAGTATCCATCCATCCATCCATCCATCCATCCACCAGGGTCACGGTTGGGCACATAGACACACAAAGACATACAACCATGCACACACACACACACACTCTCACCTAGAGACAATTGAGAGATGCCAATTAACCTAACAGTCATGTTTTTGGACTGTGGGAGGAAGCCGGAGTACCCGGAGAGAACCCAAGCATGCACAGGGAGAATATGTAAACCCTACATAGAAAGACCCCGAGCCGGGACTGAACCCAGAACCTTCTTGCTGCAACGCAACAGCACTAACCACTGCTCCACCGTACAGCCCCCTACCTACAGTATGTATTTATTAAATACTCATTCTGACCTATGGAATATGGAAGACCAGGAGAGTCAATCAAGCAACAAACAATTGAAGTTGTAGAGCTATAAATAAAGTTGGAAAAGCATTTTCTAATTGCATATTTTAAATTATTAGTTTTTGCAGTGTTACTACAGCGATCCCACAGATTTCTTTAGAGATCTGCTGTCCTCGTTATACCTTGGAGCTGTAAAGTGTGTAGAAGTGTGCTCGATGTGTGAAAGGGTTTAAATCAGTATTGAATCCAACTGAAAGATGATGCAAACCAGAACCAAAGTAGTGGGTTATTGAGTGAAGAAAAACTGGGTCTGTTTTCACATATGTTTAATGAAAGAGAGATTATCCAAAATTTATCCTCACCACCAGTAAAATGTAAAATAATGACTGAAGAATAGAGAACAAACTACATCTACAGCCAGAAGGCCTGTGTGATAGTACTCCGTTTGTATCTTTCCTCTGCCGTTGTGTGTCCTAAACTCATTGTTTCCAAACAGCTGGAAAAACAGTTCTGAGGTTAAGCAGTAGCCTTTTCTGTTTGTTTTCACTTGTTATTGTCTCTTTTTCTCCAAATCATCACACTCTGTTTCCCCCTAAAGTTTTTCCTGGAGTGACCACAGGTTTCCTGAGAAGATTGAGCAATGACTAATTCCTGAGATTTGCACTTGGCGATACAGTTCTTTAAAAAAATTTTTACTCTTAAATTATTAATAAGGCATAAGTCAGTTCAATCAAGCTAGAGATGTAGAAACTGACTTGGTGTAGCTGATCTAAGACATGTTTAAGAGACCTTCTATGGCTCGAGGATTTGCTGGATGCCTGTCAAACTGTAAATCTGTTTGATGTGCTTTAGACTTGACTTGCTGGGCCTTCAGAGATTCCCTTGATCTAACAAGGACTCCAAGGACTACTGTAGAAACCCTTTTGGGTCACTGCTACTCTTGGGTGGGGTCAAAGTGGAAGCACCAAAAGCAGTGATGTAGATGCATTCCCTCTCTTCTCAGTCATTTTTTTTGCACCCTCCGTCAAAGGTTAGCTGAGAACCAATTCTCCAAACTGCCACAACTGGAAGATCATGGACAAATAACCCATTTATGTTTTACCATATAAACTCTTTGAAACCGCTCCTCCCTTTTTAATAAACTAACGCAACAAAGACTGCAGAGCATTCCTTCCAGCAGAAGCAGAACTTTTCCAGCCCATATGGGGTTCTGGTAATAAAGTCTTGTTCTTTACTGTCCATGAACCCTTTAGTTTCTTGGTGTGTGACTGTGGGAAATTTGATGGAAAACTTAGAATCTAACGCTGCAAAAAACTCAAGAATGTCTAAGAGTTTAGTTCTGAAAACACAAAAAGACTCAGAGATAGTTTTTAAAGAAGAAATGTGTGTGAACGGCAGTGATGTCAGTTTTTTTATTAGGATATGAGCCTTTTCTTTCCACAGCCCGCGGTGCTGGTGGGGTGGGGGTGGGGTGTTCATGATATTCCAGTTCCACAGATGTTTAAACCAAACCCTTAGTGTGTGTCTGGTGAGTGCAGTGGGGGTCTCCTTGAGCCCAAACTGGAATTTACTCGAGTAATTTATCACTTTGAGGTCTGTGAGTCAAGACGATGAGGAAAGACGATGTAAAATTCCCTTAAAGAAAAAGCGGCCATGCCTTAAAGGCAAGTTAAAATGCATTGCTGTGCTGTAGCTACAGCGTACATTAAATAAAATCTGGTCGTTATAGAGAGATTGAAGTTCTGATCTAGAGTAAATCAACAAAACGTTCAGCTTGTTTCTTACAAAGCACTAAAACAACAGATATCACCTCAGCCTCCCTTGAGTCCTGGAACAAATGTTTGACTTGATTATCATCTCCAGCGAGGCTCCTTCATGCCTGTGCGGATTTGTCTTAATGTATACAGAGACCTATGCAGCTTTATTGTGGAAGAAAAGCTGACCTGAGGCAGGTAATGTTACAAATAGCTGATAGGTGAGTAATGACAAGCCTTCAGAGTTATTTATTCAGCCGTTTCAGGATGTAGTTAGGACAAGCAGGGAGTGCTCCTCAGACCTGCCTGCACTGATCCGTCTGTATGAGTTTTATTTTTGACTATGAGGCATTGATGATGTGTTTACTTTCCTCGCCAGATATTCACAGCGATCTCCTTTCTCATCTTGTACTGACATGCAGACAAACGGAAAAGAGAGAAGCTGTGCGGGTTTGATATGACTTTCAACGATATACAAACCTTTAGGCAATAATACATTTAAAGTCCTTTTGAGCTTTTAGCCAACAGACAACTAATAAAAAGGATTGAAGACTTCTAGAGACCGCACCAAGTCTTATACTTAAACTTCTATGTGTTTTTATTTTAAAGTGTAATAGACTTTAAGAATTTGAACTCTTTAGGCACCAATTTAAACAATGCTTTAGGTTACTTACACTGTCACTGTTTTTTGAGTGCTCACTCTCTGCAGTAAGAAAAAAAAAATCACATTTGGAGGTGATTTTACACTAGAAGATTTCTCCAGATTTTTTATATATTCAAATATTTACTTTTTATTTACTTGGTAAAAACAATCTTAAACTTAAAAGGGCAATATGTAACTTCCGTGCTACTAATTCAAATTTTAAAAGAAATCTGTTTCTAATAGAACCAAGACCATTTTCTTCTCTCTGTATTGCCTGTGTAAAATAGAAAGGTAACATTTTGACACTTATCCATGAGTCTTTGTCAGTTCGGTTGGCTCGCTCCAGAGATTTCTGCAACAAAAGAAACCCCTCCGCACAATGTTAACTAAAAAATATCTAATAGTTGTATCAGTTTACTTTATTCTAGTCATTGTGGACAAGCTACTAATTTCCTCCCAGGGAGAAAGAATCATTTCTGAAGCAAAAAGTCATTTCTTATCATTGTCATTTTAATGTTAAAATGGTTTCCATGTGGATGGGGGACACTGGTGGAACCAGTGTTCCTGTACTCCCATCTAGAGTGACACTGAGTTCCAGCAGTTCTTTTTTATTATTTATGGCACCATAGTAGGTGCAAAAACACACCTACATCTTATAAAGAATCAAATCTAACCTAAACAAACTACATTATTACTCATTGACCTCCTATAGCTATAATGTGTATCTGGTTGTTATGGTTTTGGGTGAAGATTCTGATGTTTTGATGATTTGCTGTGGACTTAATTGATTACTTTAATGTTTTTAATGCACATTTATTCTGATTCTTTTATCATTTAAAGCACTTTGAATTGCCTTAATTCATAATCTATTCCCAGATACTGCAACCAGATAAATACTTTATTGCCATACAAATAAACTAACTTGAATCTAATTGTGACGTTCTCTTTATAGAAACATTTAAGTTAAACTGGTTTACACCAAAAAGAAGAAACTTTTACTGAGTAAATTGAATTTGGGAAACAGTGTTTGTTTCAGGAGTCATGTTCTTACCACTAATTACAAATAAAATCAAATTGTAGACTGGAGATTAAACTTTTTGTAAATCCTGTTTGTTTCTTCCAGACGTTTTGGATACAAACTTACGGGTTTCTTTCTTATCCTCACTGCTCCTGAAATCCAGTTACACAGTAATTAGAAACCATTTGCTGTTTGTTAGTAAGCTGAAATGTTAATAATGTATTTCGGTTTTATTCATCCCTTTTTAGCCACCAGGACTATGATTTTTTTGTATCCACTTTTTAATACACAGAGTGAGGAGCTGGATTATAGTTTTCCCTAAAAGCTGTTTTTCTACATCTCTAAACACAGGCAGGGCTTTGAGCTGTTTTTTTTAGCCTTTCATTAGATGTAATTCTTTGTTTTAAACATGACTAACCCTTATACCTCCAGAGACTTCTTAGTTGCTATAGGGAAAAAAAACGGACTGGTTTACATTTCAGCTCAGCTGCTTTCAAGCCTGAACTGTTTAAACTTGAGAAATCTTAACATGCGAGGAGGCGTGACTGGAGGAAAATAAAGGGAGCGTCTCTGTCAAGCATAAAAACAGAACATCGGTCTCTGTTCTGTTGTATTCTCCACATTAGGCTACTCAGGGTGCAGCAAACCTTAGAGAATCAGAAAACAGGCTCTACATATGGAGGGCTGAACCAGTCAAACCTCTATGAACTGGAGCAGTCAGTCTGCTGCCGGTAATTAGCACAGAGCATGTTGCATTTCTTCCACATGAACTGCACGGTGATTCTAGCTGAACGGTAGGAGGGTTTAATAACTCCATCTTAAGAGCAGCTAATTCACTGATCCACCTTAAATTTACCTTTAAATCCATCCTCTAAGCAACGCTTTAGTTTGGAGCCAAACCAGCATTAACATAACTGAAAAAATGAGTTTTAGGACAGTTTTAGTGTGATAGAAGCTCATGGCTCAGCTATTTGTCACTCCGAGGCAGATATAAAGATAAATGCAGCCAAATGCACGTTGAGATGCTCTTTCAAAATAAAAGATCCTATTTTGATTAACTAGAAAGATTTTAAACTAATACTCTATTATGATTAGGACTGAAACAGAAATGAATGAGCTAAACTTTACATGAAACCTTTATATTAACATCCATGCTGTTTAAAGTAGATGGTTGCCATGGTAATAAAGAAAGGTCCTTAGAGCATATTTTTGGTCTTAACCTAAACTAGATTTCTATTTCCGCTTTGTCTCTGAAAGTTTTTTCTCAAGAATCACAGTTTCATTGCAACTTGGCATGAAACACTTTTGGTCTTTAAAAATGAAGGAGTTTGCTTTAAAAATTGACATCAATGATTCAGCTTTAGTCTTCCCTCCCTCAATGCCTTTGTCTTGACTTGATTTCAGGGTATGTGATCTTTACTACAACACTACATGCCAGTATGGGATTTTTTTTTCTGATTGGCTGTGTAATCAACAACGTTTATGTGATGTATGATCAGCATGGTGTTCTTTCGGACGTCTATGACGTCTGTGGTTACCGATTCTGAAAGTAAAAATAGTCAGAGGGACAAAAGCAACATAGAACCAGAAGGTTCTACAAGGAGAATCAAAGCAGACCTGATCAATCTGCCAGATTCGGGTCTTCTTTTTGGTGGCGGCCTGCTCTGTATGCCTCGATGTGCTCAGTAGCCCCCAATGATTCTCAAAGGCCCTGCTCCCATTGCAGCCAAATGTGGCCCAAATCTGATATGTTTTGGGTCAAATAACTGACTAAGACTGTTTGGAACATGAATGAACACTCAGATTGGACCAAATCTCATCTTTTCAAGTCGCTTCCAAATGTGACCCTGAAACAGACTTCTGTCCTATTTAACGTGACTCCGGTGGGAACAAACAAGGCGCTTTTGGTGTGACTTTGACATCACTTTCAGCGGCTAGGAGTGGTAGCGGTTAGCTGGATGGTTGCTGTGACAACATTGATTAGTAAAGGAAGAGTGAGATGATAGACCTCCTTAAGATATGGAACGAAGATCAGGCCAGATTGGAGCCCCCCCCACTTCACTGCTGGCTGTGTCCCCACATCTAAACCCCTGTATGCTGAGCTGGCAGCCAGAATACAGAGTTTCACTCTCTTTTTAAATCACAGCATGACCCAGTAAAGGGCTTTGTTTGGACAAATAAAACTATAACATCTATTTCCACAATGTTCTCTGGACCAAAGTGTGCCGGGTATTACATTACCATTGATCTTTTGCTTGTAGCTGCTAACACTTAAAACTGGAGTCAGATACAGGAAACATTTTAAAAGTAATGACCCCCCAAAAAACTCAGATTTCCAAAAATTATTTCAGTTGAGCATCAAAACCAACAATGAGATGAAACCTATAAGATCTTTACTTCCAAACTATCCAAAGACCTGAAATCAACAAGCTAACTGCTAAGACCTTCAACCTTCAGGCTGAACACACAGCTGAAGATCAAAGGTTTTCTCCTACAGACGCATAGAGAGACTGTAGGAGCTACACCTGAAATCCAACCTCAGAGCAAGAGGCAACACCACCGTTGAGTTTCGACCATGTTCTTAACTCAGGAGACCAAGCTGAAGGATCCTAAGTTGCTCACTTTATTCCTATTCCTTATTCTCTTTTGCCAAATGTTCGACCTCAAACCAGTCAAAGTGAGTCACGATCTAACTCCACAGAGAAGTTAGAAAAATAGTCTACTAAAATCTTTTTTTTTTTAGCTTTTTACAGCACCAGTGGCTCGTTTTTCTGTCAGAAAAGGGGGTATGAGAGGGGGAGAAACATGCAGGACCACAAGCTGGATTCAAACCTGGGTCGCCCACGCCGAGGATTAAGGCCTCCATACATGGGTTGTGCGTGCTAACCACTGCGCCACCTGCATGCCATACTAAAATCTAATCTGTTTATTCGGTTACATTTATTTATTCATAGACCGAGGTTGATAAAAATTTCACAGACTAAGAAAAAAAACACACACATAAACAAAAAAGATCACAAACCAATATAATGGAGCCAGGAGGCTAATGTTGCTACTAAAGACAACAATTGGATTTTTGTCTGCTAGATAAAATTTACAGGACACGACCTCCATCATGTTGAAGGAAAGACTTCATCCTTCAGGCCAATTTTAAGTCTTTTTTTTTTGTTTTTTTAAATGCATCAATATATGTAATATCTTTAGCCTTCAGATCTTCCATCAAATGTATTTCCAGAAGCGGTTTAAGATCTCTGTTAACAGCATCCTGGAACCAAACCCCTGCATTAGCTTCACATCCCACAGATAATTATGAGACATTAAAAACCTTCCTGCTGAATGATCTCCTGCCACCATGAGCTGAGAGGGTCTGCACCAAGGAGGAGGAGGAAGAACAAGCTGTGTCTCCTGTATCAGACGGAAACATCAGGACTCTAATTAAAATGAAATACCTCCATTAAATTCCATTACAAGAGGGAAGGCAACAAGCAGCCGGATTCCATCACATATACTGGAAACTATTAGTTGTTCAGCTCTGGCTCAAACCAATGAGACTGAAATTTACATTTAAATAAGGGAAGTGGTGTCAAATTTACACAGGAACTTAATGTTTGAACAGCCTGACAGTAATACCTGAAGGTCTGGATGCAACAGAGCATAAAATATAAAGGAGTGTTTAGGTGGAGAGCAGATCTACTAGAAATAAACTGATCCAACTGCTGGTGAACTTCTCAAGAGTTTAGCCCTTTTTCTGGCTGTCAATCTTTGCTTCTGTTTTGTGTTTCTTGTTGCCTTTTGGTCTGAAAAACTTCTTCTATCTATTTATCTCCATTACAATAAGATGTCATTTTTTTAGATAAAATTTCACTGGTTTTTCATATTTTAGCTGAGGCAGTCCTGTAATATTTTAAAGCTATGCTGCCATCTAGTGGAGTTATCATATATTGCTGGGCTGTTGTGGAGTTGTTTCCTTATAAAGTTCTGCCTCAGAGGTTTTTTTTAAGACTAGAACACACATGAAATGCCCTAAATTTAAGGTGTTCTGTCTTGACACATAACAGAGAACAAACAAAGCTGGTTAATTTTGGACCGTCTGTCTCTTTTCCAGCACCAGCCAGTCCCACAGTAAACATTTGTTCTTATAAGTTGAGATGGATTTAAACCCAGATAGTGGAGTCAGAGAGCAGGATTTTAGTCTGAACATGTTTTCCAGTGGAAACTGTAAACTCTGCAGATTAACTGAAGCCTCATAGATTCATACTCTCTACCTTCTGTTGAATTTGTTTCTAATAACCATTGACAGAAATTTGCAGTGGGTTCTGTGACAGAGTTAAACTACCACCAAGTAACTTTTCAACCATTATAAAATATTGGAAACTGGAAAGAAACTGGTGGTAAGCCTGCCACACAAAACAACTACAAACGTGCAAACTGCCTTGCATCATACAGCGGGTAAAATAAGTATTGAACATGCCCCCGTTTACCTCAGTAAATATATTTCTAGAGGTGCTATTGACATGACATTTGAACCAGATGTTGGTAAAAATCCATGCAATCCACACATACAAACAAGTCAAACCACAGATGTCCATAAAAGATGTTAGGTACAATATGTGGAATGGCAAAGGGAAAATATATGGAACATGTGAGGAAGGAGAAGTGTAAAAAGGCACAGAAAGCCAAGACACACAGCTGAAATCTCTCAGTAATTAGAAAACAATCCTGCCCTGTGTCAGTGTAAATTAAAATCAGATGGTTTGGTCTCAAATGATGACCTATACAAAGGTGTCTCTGGTATCACACAAGAAACATCTCATGATGGGTGAAATTAAAGAGCTTTCTCAATCCCTTCTCAACCTTATTGTTGCAAATCCTAATGATGGCATTTGTTACAGAAGGATTTCTAAACCTTTAAATGTTTGCGTGAGAACTGTTGGGGCCATAATCCGAGGTGGAAAGTACTTAATTTCACCATAAATCAACCACGACCAGGTGCTCCTCCGAGATTTGGTCTGTATCCACGCAGGACTCCATTGCTGAAGAAAAGCCATGTTGAAGCTTCTTTAAAGTTTGCTGCACAGCATTTAGACAAGCCTGTAAAATCTGGGAGACATTCTTGATAAAAAATCTGCTGCCATCTATCGGGATGCTGATGAAACATGGATGGACACAGCCGAAGGAAACTCTCAATTGGTTTGAGAGAAAGAAAATAAAGCTCCTAGAATGGCCAAGCCAATTACCTGAACTGAATCCAACAGAACATCTATAGAAAAAAAATACAGATTGGGGTTCATAGAAGAAGCCCATGAAACATTCAAGATTTGAAGACTGTTTGTGTGGAAGAATGGGCCAGAAAATCACACCTGAGGAAAGCATGCAACTCATTTCTCCATACAGGAGGCATCTTGAAGCTGTTATTGCCAAGAAAGGCTTTTGTACAAAGTATTAAATACCTTTCAGCAAGTGTATTCAATACTTTTTCAATCTGCCATTCCACATTATTAGACAAAAATTAATTTCTTTTATATGTGTGGATTGCGTGCAATGGACATCTGGGGAAAATGTCATGTTAATAACACCTGTAGAAATATGTTTGCTGAGAAAAACAGTGCCGCGTTCAATAGCTATTCTAGCTGCTGTACATCACTTCCCCCATTATGCAACCAAGTCTCCCTAAGTGACTATATTTGTGAAAATTGTGCAGCGTTGAAATTCAGGCAATGCGGAACCTTCCTGCTGGGATCTATGTATGTATTTACTGTGAAATTATCAAACATAACATATTTATCCTGCAGTGCATGATTATGCTACAAAACCATAGTTTAGTTTCAACTGAAAGTGGCTTGTTGTCACAGTGCAGCTCTCCTAGAAGCCTGATTTTTGTGCTCCTCATGGATTTACACGTTTTACTGAAGGGTGCTGAAACTCGCCACATGCAAGACAAAGATGGTATCAGGCCTGTGTTTGGAAAAAAGGACGATTCCAACAAACAGGAACAGTCAGTCAGTCAGGGCTGCTGTTTGTGTAACTTTTAGCTTTTGTGTAAGAAGCCGAGAGCCATGGCTAACTACTAATGTTGGTAATGCGAAATGAATGCGCATACATACAGTTCACACAAGTCAAATTTTCCTACATACCCTCAAGACAGAAAAAGTAGTATAAATGAGGTATTTTATAATTTATTCTTAGAAATTTCCCAGCTCAGCCTGATCACAGCCGTCCATAACCTGCTGCATGTTCATATTGTCACATTTGACTTGGCACTTCATATAACGGAAATATTAACCGTCTGTCTTTTAGGCTTTAATTTCCAGAGCATCCTGTACATGTGAAATTTGGCTCATGAAAAAATAAACAAAAATACAAACCAGGATTTGTCTGTATATCAATAACATAATTTGGAAGTCATATGTCTGTGGAAAATAAATCATTTTAAATGTTGAACACATAAATTGCCTCTACCACTCAAGCACATACGGTATTTTAGTTTAATTTTCTAGATATTTATATGTAAAACGTTTTAACGTTTTTTTTCCCTATTTTTATATTTTTTACTTGTCCATTACAAGTTTTTTTTTTTGTTTTTACGGCACTAGTGGCTCGTTTTTCAGACAGTAGGCTGACAGGAAAGGTGATATGAGAGAGGGGGGAGACCCATTACAAGGTTTATTATTTTAGCCCAAAAAAGCGTGACGTCATTCTGAACTCAAAACCTGAAGGCATCACATTCTTCTCCAAGGTGTAAAAAAAGTCAAACCAACAAAAAAATGTTCATCAGAAATGTTTCAGATGAATAAACAGGTTCTGATCATCACCAGTTTTTAATCTCATGTCCTGCTGGATCCATCAGCAGCTCCAGCCTCACTGTCCTCCCCCAGTCCTCTCCCCCTCCTCGGTCCGGTCAGCTGAGGTCTCTCCCGGCCTCTCTCCATCCTCAGACCGTTCACCTGTGATCTCCTTCGGCTCCTGTCGCTCTTTACTCTGGTCCTCTGGAGCCTCATTCTCGGACCCGGACTCGTCGTCCAGGTCCTTGGGGTCGATGAGTCTTGGTCTTCCGGCTCGAAGCCTCAGTCCCTCCTCGTACCACTGGCGGTAAGCGCTGACCACCGCGGCCCGGGAGCAGCCCACCATCTCGGCCGCCTGGGAGACGCTCAAGCCCAGCTCCCTGGCCACCACCACCTGGCCCTTATCAAAGTCGCTCAGCTCATTCTGCTCCATATTCAACCAGTCTAAATTAGACAGTTTACTGGATAAAAACAGCCAAACCGAACCGAACCAACAAAGTCTCAGAAGCTGTAAACGGACTGTCTTTCAAACATAGAGCTACCTTCTCTTTTACTGGAAACCACCACAATCCTGTTTAACGCCACCTACTGGCCTGGAGTGTGTGACCCACCGCAAAAGAAAAGGAATTATTAATTTAGTTCAAAATAATTCATAAATATTTAATAATTGAATTACAAATAACCAGGAGTTTTATTTTTACCCATTCTTTAACTAAAAATATGAAGATTTAATATGTCTAAGCTGAATTGCTATGAATATTTCTTCTACGAACAAAAGCATTAAGTCTGATTTTTAAAACAAAAAGAAATACATGTATAATAGTTTTCCTTTTCTTAAAAAAAGAAAACATCCCCCCAAATATCTCTCTATATATGCAGCCCCATTCATTGCTATAAAGTGCAACTTTTATCAAAATATATTTACTTTATTTAGATTAAAATGTTCTATATATCACCCAAATAGTTTAGACCCACAAACCAATTTCAATATAAAAAAAATATAGAAAATGGAAGCAATCAGTACATGACAAATATTACATTCATGACAAATATTTAATCTACTGGAAAAACATATCCAACCTAATCATAATTTCAACAAAGGAGTATGAAAAAGACCCCAAAATAAAACAACAATAGGAGAAAAAGAAAAGGAAAAACACACAACCACAAATATATTCCTCAGTCCTTTTTGACCAGAGTACTCTGCCTCCACACTTTTTCATTGTTATATTTTGCAAAATTGATGAGATTTCAGTTGACTTCAGACAGTGTTGTCCATTTGTATTCCCTTGCATAAAAAGCTCCAATATTAATTTACATTTTTTTCTCATTTTAAATGACAATAACAGCAACGAATATGTTCAAACGTAAATTTACTTAATATTTTGTGTCATAAAATGGTTTTACCTGCCGCTTGCAACACGTCAGCGCCCCCTCTTGGTTGGGGTTGACCATTGCACTTGGTCGATTGTGAGGGATTGCTGTTGAATTAATGATTGAATGCAATCAGCTGGTTTCTTTAGATAGAAATCCATAAAGTAATCAGACTGTGTGATTTGATTGAATCACTTTGAGATGACATGTAAATAAGCTGAATTGGATTTACTTTGAAAATTATTGAAATCTTATGCAAAACAAAATCATATGACTTTTTTAAAATCATAATTTTGTGTTTATAATTCTATTGCTTATTCCTGGGATGTAATTAAAAACGTTTTGAATGGATCAAGAAATTTATAAATAACTGTGTTTGTTTGGTTTTATCATGAAATGAAGCAGAAAAATTACATTTATGGACATCAACCATCATTTTGTAATATTCTGAAACATATAATTCCTTAAATAATTTATTTAAATGCTTAGAGAGTTGCAGACAATATATAAAAAACCTCCTGTGCCAAAACAGTTCTCTTCAGTGAGAAATATGGATTCTGATTGTTTTTATTGTGAGCTGTTTGCTTTGACTATTCATGACTTAAGTGGTTCTTGTGCAAGGCTGCAGATCAGATTTCATTAGAGGTATTGATCTGCTGGAGGCAAATGAGAAAAGAGATGAGTGTGAGGCTTTTAAGCCTGGAAGCAGATGTGTTTCATCATTGGAAAAATGTTTGAGACGTTGCCAGAGATGATTTAAAAAGCTGCAGCGTGTGGGATTTCCTTCAGCCTCTACAAGGCAACAGATAAAGATGAGGGCAAATTAGTGGAGAAACAGAAGGTGCAGCAAAGGAAATGTTTGAAATGAAAGAGCCAAACAAGAGATTTAGACTGAAAACTGAAACATTTAGACTGAAACATTTTAAATCTCATTCATCAGTGCATCTTAATGGGGTCCAGTCACCTATGACATTACAGATTTCTGAACCAGTGGCTCATTATCATTGCATACAAAGACATTCAGATTAAATCATGATTCTCTACTGGCTTTTATTTTATGTGTTTTACACTTTGTTTTTGGTCCATTTGTTTGTCAACTTAAAAGTATAGTGGATGACTTAAGTTAGGAATGGCCAGGTTAGTTTTTGGACAACTGCTCATGAGCAGCACAATCCTACCTGTTCTTCTGCTCCTCAGTGGGAACACCTATCAAATGCACATGGGCCGTGGCGGTTCTAGATCATATTCACTAGAGGGGCCAGGGTGAGGCCAGCTTGATTTCATGTGGGCACAGAAAAACATAAAAGAAAATAAACAGGGCAATAATTTAACATTTAAAATCTATTAAGAAAGCCGCAAAACCAAAGAGCCGTTTCTGGCTCTGCACTGAATAAGGTGAAATTTGTATTTTGCTTTAAAAATGTTGATTTTATTTACCTAAAAGTAAAAAAAAAATCCCTTTCCATAGAGAAAAAAGGCGACTGAAATAATTAGTTGCTAAACAAATATATTCTAAAAGATCAAATAAAGCTATTTTTGGACTATTAACTTAATGTACATTCACAATTCAGGAATATTACATATTTTTTACCGATTGTAAATGAAAATTATAAGTTTTAATCAAATCAGGATTTGAAGGTAAATAAAACTGATAAACTCAGCTGTAAAAAATGAGTATATATATTTTTTAAATGGTTCAAATAACATTTAACAAAGGAAATCTATCTAAATATAACTGAAGCTATAACCCAAATTTTTAAATCATAATTAAAAAATTAAAGGGGAGCTATCAGTTACTCTGTCTGTTCCAGTAGTTTTGCTTCTCTACTTTGGATTCTAAATGCATTTCTTACTTTTATTTTTTAAGGTTGGTAACCAAACATCAACTGGAGGCTGTATGGCGGCACTTAGTGCTCTGTCTCCAGCTGCAGTTCAAAAGATTATTATTGTAAAATAAATTCTTCCCCATCTGTTAAATTGTATCAATGTCTCTGGTTTTATAAATTTTTATCAAATATTAATTTATATTGGAAGTTTTCCCTTTTAAATGAACTTACTGAAGTAAATGAACTTTCAGATGATACTATAATTAATGTAGATTTTATTGTATGGCTTTGATACTTTTACATTTCAAAGTTAAAATCTAATTTATAAAATCAGTTTGTCCTGGAAAAACACAGAAGTTTGAGCAGGTCTTTTAACTACTGGAAAAAAAAAATCTAATAAACCTTTGTATTTGACTGTAATTAGAGAAAGAAATATCTAAAATAAAGATAAAATCAACCGTCACAGAAGACTTTTTTTTTTTTAATCAGACATTTCTTTAATAATGACAAAGTAACCAAAAGTAAATAACGAGAATAATTCTGCATGGACCAGAACAACAGAAGGAAAATATGATAATAACAGAGTGTAAAATTTAGATAAAAACAAAACATGTTGAGGAGTCAGTGGATTAAAAAAGTATGTGTGGAATATTAATCGATATCAAAAGGAAGGATGTGAGGTAAACCAATTAGCTGATGTAACAGTGTAGCTGAACATTGGAGTTAATGATACATTTATTTTGCTTGTCAGCATGGATTCACCATATAAACAGGAATGTGTCACCATCACAGAATTCACACGGATAGGAAAACTCTGACACAGTGTACCATTGGACATATCGGAATATTTACATCTTGCTTGTGCAAGCAAAGGTACTCAAAACATCTCATTCCAGAAGCGTTTCTCTTCTTTGTTCATACAAAAATAGCTCTTTACTATAATGTATCCAGGTTTGCGTTGAAATATCGAAAAACCAATCTAAATGCAAATGCATATAAACCCCAAGATGACGGGTGTGACATCTCAACCATGGAGTGGATTTTGGCACTTTTTCATACAAACGAGTTACAGGTCTGCCTTGAAGGGTCGTCTACTCGGCATCAGCAGCGGCTGTCCAGCGGGTCCAGAGAGAAGACGGTTCCCTCTAAGGTTAGTCCCATTTTGAACCCCTCCTATGGAGAAAACAAGCAGTATAATAAATGCTGCACAGTGCTGGCCGATGAGCTCCACCAAATCTGTTTTATCTGGAATCTCAAACATGAAAAAAGTACAGAACAGCAACCAACTAAGGTCAGCAGGGATGAAAACAGTTTGAAACATGCAAAGTCGTGCTTCATGTACCGGCTTAGAAATAACACAGCATGCAGCTTAGTTTCTCTACAGCAGTCCGGATGCATTTAGTATCTAAGATAGAGTGGAAAGCAGATAGAGTGATCTCAGATCCTAATGAAGAAATCAATGTAACAGCTGCACACAGTCAGTGTAAAAGATAAACCTTTCTGGATTATACGGTTCTTGAGGTATTTGATGTCATGCTCTAAAAACTAATGCTAACCATAAAAGTAACCCTGAAGCTAAAATTAAAAACCATATTTCTAATGTGAACCAGAGGAGAACCTGTGCTGCCTGCTCTTTGTTTATGTGAGAAACAGAATGACTGAAAGACGTGAAAGGTCATCAAACTAGCAGTGCCATAACAGGTGGGTGATGAAAAGTTTTCCTGATTGTTCTGAATTATCATGTCAGCTAAAATCATAGTTGGTGACAGCAAACCAAAACACAAAACACGAGAGATTAAATAACAGCTGCAGACAATCGAGCTGCAGGTTCTGAGGTTAGAGTTGGTTACCTTGGAAACATCTCAGTTTTAACCTACAATTTTAACAGTAATAAAAAAAACAAATTGAGCTATTAATTGATCTATTATTTATTTATTTTGTAAGTGACCAATATATAATGGGATAATACCCTTTGCGTCCTTTATTAATACTAAACTGAGCTCATGGTGGTTCATGGTTCAAGCCTCTGCGTCGTCTTTTGATTTCTGATAATGGACCCCTCGTCGGGCTTTATCCCATACGTACTGTAAAACTTTTATGGTGGGACTGCAATAGGTCAGTTTCAATGCATAATTTCCAAGTCAATAGTAAAACATGCAAAGCTTTCTTTTCCATGTTAAATATTTATTTGTTTAAACTAAACCACAGAAACTGAACAGTGAACAGAACTTTTGAGCAGGGGTTCCTAAACAAAAAATACACTGCGGTAAATTAAATATATCATTCATATTCAACAGCCTCCAAAAAAAATCTAAGAAATACAAACATTAAAGTGTAATTATTTTGAGTTTAAGTGTTTATTTAAAAGTGTAACAGAATTTATCTTCATTATACGTAAATACTTAAACTTTTTTCTAAAATACATTTATTCATTTAATATCTACCACCCCCACCCCCCTGATAATACACAGCTCTCCCTACTTTGTATACCACAGCTTTAGATCAATATGAAGAGATCAAAACTCATACATATCAGTGTTCAGTGTCATCTAATGATTGGCAAGAGAAAGAAAGTAGAAGAATTTCTTGTTTGTTTGTTTGTTTGTTTGCTCACATCAACCAAACAGCTGCCATAAGAACCTGGAAGCATCAGTGAGAACATGCAGAAGCAGTGACAGCATGCAAGACAGGAAACGGCTGCAGTTACTACAGAGACAGCAAAGCAAAAGGTACAAACCATCTCTGACGCTGAGTGGGAAAAGGACAGGAGACAAATTCAGCTGTTAGTAATCCAGGAAAGGAAGAAAGAATGGAAACAAAATCAAGGGTAATGTCGCCCCCTGCTGGCGGCACTAATAAATAACACCTTAGAGATGCGTGTGTTTGTGTTTGCATTGCAGCCAACAAACCTGACTCAGTTCTAGATGTTCTATCTGACCCATATCTGACCGTTTTTAGAGGGATTTCTGGTATATATTATGGAATCTGAATGCAGAGAAAGCTGAAAAATGTCTCCTTTCTATTGTTGTTCTGACATTTAACAAATATTTTAGGAAACCCTACCTGAAAAAGTGAGAAAAAACGTCTGTTTCTTGTTATACCCAGCATGTGAGTGTGCTGTTTTAACTCTTAGTGCAAACACAGCAGTCTGTCAGTTGAAAGAACCTCCAGCAGGAGCTCACCTGCATCTCATCCAACTTTGACTGAATATCTGGAGGGAAGTCGGCCGCCCCACAGGTGAACGGATCAAACGGCTCAGCTCCGAACAAATCTTTGCCTGCAGACACAAAACATGGGAAAATCGCTTTTTAGAGGCGCAACCCCTCACTTCTGTCGAGCAAAAAATATGAACAAAGCTGCTCACTCATGTCTGGGGGCAGGGTGGTTGGAGGGGGAGGAGGGCAGCCGTTGCTGGCCTTGTTCGGTACCAGCGGTGTCACCGGGGAAAAGGGAACCATGTCAAATATGTCTGTGGACTGTAGTTTCATGGAGATGCTCTCCGCCTGGACAAAAAAAAAAAAAAGAAACTGTTCACCAAATCATTTGAAACAATTATTTTATTATAGAGGCAGAAGAAGAAGTAGGAAAACCAGAAATGGCAGAAGGAGGAGGAAGCAGAGGCGTTTACACGAGGCCGTGGGATGCTGAATCCCTCGGTCGCTTTAGGAGGAGGGACAGTGGGTTTAGCAGGCGGAGGAGTTAGTAGCCCAGTGGACATGTTGGAATCCGGAGAGCTCATGGGAGTGAGCGTGACGGAGGAGATCTCCAGACAGGACAGTGACTTGATGCTGTGAAACCAGAAGAGAGAGGAGGGCGTCTGCAGCATGTACGCTTCGTTTGCTGCGTCTATGTGCAACGGCTGAGGAGAGACGGTAGACAGAGAGCGACCACAGAAAAAGAAAGTGGTAGTCAGAGAGTTGCAGGTTATTATATTCACAGCATGATGCTACAGCTGCCCCAATTATATAGCGAGTGTATCGTATTCCTCATCGGACCAATCAGGTGTGTAATTGGTTTGCTGCCGCCGCCTCAGATGCCCGCCGGCTGTCCGCTGACCGACCGGCTGGCTCTGAAGCCAAAGCTGAGGCCATGCTTAGAATAACTAAGGTGATATCAGTCTAACCAGCTGTTCCTACTCTGTGAGGTTTGGTTAATGTTTCTAATTAAAATCTAGCTCCATATGCAGATGTATTGACTTTAAAATATTAGGAAGCTGCTTCTGTTTGTCTCTAGGATATCAAACGCACACGATTAATCAAACGGTTTGAGAAAGCTCAAACTATTTTAGCTCATTGATAAAACTCTCACAGCATCAAACAAATCAAAACAAAAGAGGTGCAGTTTTAGCCCAAATATGTTTGAACCAGGTCCAGGATAGGTTTGGGTATTAAATTAGGCATTATGCGAAAGCCAGTTTCCTTTCCCCAATACTCAAAACAAGAAAGAAAAGATAAAATGCCTTTTTAGAAAAGCAGATGTGAGATATTTTGATTAGATCTCCATACAAAGAGCAGAAAAAGTAAGATAGCCGAAGTTTCTCTTATAAACAAACAGCAGGGGGCGCTGATGACCAGACCACTGGATAATTTGCACAAGGAGTTTTTTTTTAACAAGGATGTTTCTCTACTGAATGAATGCAATCAGTACCGTGGAAGGATCTCTCTTTGAATCTTTTTTAAGTCACCTGAAAACATCTTTATCACATTATTAAAGCTCTAAACTTAGCCAGAGAAGCCTAAATCTGCTCCAAACTGGAGACTTTAACCCACAGCTGTTTGCATCACTTGTGAACTAGTTAGTAGCTCTTACTGGTGGGACATGAGCTATCATCAGCTGCTCCTCCAGCTCTTGGAGTTGTTTCTTCAGCTCAGCATTTTCTGTTTCCAGTTCCTGAATCTGTAAAAAAATAATAAAAAAAAGAATCAACATGACCTGCTGATCAATATTTTCTTGCTTTTTGTCAGTTTTTAGAGAACTTTTGTGGGATCATCACTAACCCAAGACTCTGCAAGGCTTTGAATTCAAACCACTTTCAGCAATGGACATAATTCCTAAAAAGCAGAAGTTATACATAAAACATGGATATTTTAGGGCTACATTTACTCAGTGACTCTCTTTTACAAGAAGTTTTACTAGTTTGTTCTGAAATCTGCCCATCTTTGAGGTCTGATCCACAGGGAGTCCAGAGCCGGCTGGTTTTAACCTCAATGTGTTTATGAGGAGGTCGTTTTCTGCAGCTGCTTGATGAGATCTCTTAGATTTCTACCAGGCGAGTTGTGATAGTTAAGGGAACAACAGGCCAATGTGGTCAGTTTGTTTTATTTCTCCAATAACCAATGGATGTAGAGTGCACAGGTCATATTTGAAAATCTATCGTGTCTTCCAGTACCCCCACACCAAAGCCTGAGCAATAATAAAATACGAGGACCTCCTGCTTCACACACTCCATTATGAGCATCACCCTGATTTGCCCCACCTCCTTAAGCCTTTGTACAGAACATCTATATGTACCTTCGGGCCTGTTTTTAAAGTCACACTGAGGTCTTTATTGGATGGAAAATTGAACTAAATGCTCATTTACCTAATTTTTATACGTTTCTCTGAGGAAAAACAGACACAAACTGAATGTTCACCAAGTAACGCTGATCCCATGAGGCTGTGCACAATAGTTAAAGCTCCTATAACATGTTTTTTTAAGCATTTCAAAGTCACCTATAGGTAAATATATGACAAAATTATACCTTTAACTCCACATGGGTATTAATTTGTTATTAAATATAGCAGTTTCCTTCCAACCAGAAAGAGGCTAACCTTTAAATCAAAGCCAACTCTCACCATTTGGGTCCCACCCACTGTTTGACATCACTGTATAAAAACACAGGCTGAATAAAGTCTTAGACCTCTAGAGGCCAACAAAACTCTCCCTTCGTACTGCTTAGACATTAGTTAGAAAGTAGAAGTTGCTACCCTGTGATGATTAGCTCAGATAAAAGCAAGTTCTTCATAACTTTGAGTTGGAATTATCCCCCTCTGCATCACATCGCTGCTCCCTGGTCAGAGTAGGAGGGTATTTGTTTACAGTGCAGGCAGAGCGCGGTTAAGATAGCCGCTTCCTGGATAGATATTTCCCATCTGCTTGCTTTGACAGGACAGGGAGGGGCTACTGCTCCGACAGAACCTATGAGGGTTACTCAGAGATCCATGATTCAAGCAAAATACCACTTTGTGGAAGATTTGATGAAGGAATAGCATTATAACACAATTAAAAGACTAAAAAACTGATTTTCACAATATAGACCCCTTATATAAATGGTGGGGTTACCAATTCATTTCTTGGGGGTTAGTTAATCCATATTTTAAACACTCATTTAGTTAAATCCACTTGACTGACCTAATAACTCAGTTTAAATAAACCAGAGGTTCAGGTCTGTGTTCCAGGCAGAAATCTAATCACAGATTGCAGAGTCTGTCATTAATATTCATTACTCCTGATTAATGGCATATGTTGGGGGGGATTTAAAACAGTCGATAGACACAAACTCAGCATTAATTGATAGAACATCAATGTTTGGACACGGCGGCGCAGCTTTTATGGCCACTTGAGTCGTACTCTTTTCTGCAGCCCGCCGATCTGCTTCCTCGTCTCCACGTCTTTCCCTCCAGACTCCAGAAACTTCTTGTAGGCTAAGTCGAAGGCCTGTCCGATGGTTAGAGTGATCTCCTCCGCCTGAAAGCAACAGGGTTCAAACAGATGATTCGCGAATGGACCTGAACTGTCTCTTAAGGTACGTTGAGTGTTGGCTTCAGGGAACATACACGTACACATTTTTCACTGTCAAACACGTAGCAGAGGTGTTTGTTGGACTCTGAGTCTTTGCAGATAAAAGTGAATATCCTTTTATCCGTCTTGTCGTCCGCACAGAAGGATATCCTGTGTAACTGACAGTTATGTTGCACATCCTGCAACACAAACAAAGCGTGGGTTATTTAAAGCCTATATTTAGAGGGTTTATGTCTTTCCCTACATGCTGGTGAGTCTGATAAAAACAAAGATATAAGCTGGACTCACTTTTGTTTTAGGATCAAGGATCTTGACTCCATAGATGGAGATCTGAAGCTCCACTTTTGGGATCTTCTGGCCCTCCGACTTCTTGATGTGCCTCTGAAACTGTCAGAGAAATGAAAAGAACAAGAAAATGTGAACTTGAGTAAAACTCTTCTGTTCTTAATTTATATTTTAAAAGCTGAAAGACTTTGTTCTGATATTCTCAGATAGTTTGATCTTTTTTTAAAACCTTTAACCTGGTAATTGAGATGAACCTACACGCAGGTAGGTTATTATTTGTTTAAATACTTAGCTTTATACTTTTATTAAACTCAATGGTTGAGTATCGAGTAATATTTTGCTCCATTATTGTAGAAAAGAAAACATCTGGTAAATAAAAGTATGAAAAAAAATGCAATCAAGTAATGGAATATTGAAAACTTATTAATCAAAAAAGAAAATAAAAACTTAGAGAAACTTTGGCGTTATCTTAAATTTTATTTTTATTTTAAAATTTTATTCAGATTTCATTTTTTCAAGTCATATTCTTTTTAAACTTTATCAAATATTTTTTTTACTTCTCATAAAATCAAAAGGATCTTTTTAGACTGAGTTTTTATAATCTACATTCTTTTCTTTCTTCTGTGTTTTTGCAGTTTCATGTGTTCTTCAATTTAAGCCCAATTCAAACGTTTGTTCTTGACCAATAGAAATTCTGTTTCAAAATTCCAGGCAGACCAATAGAAATGCGTCTTCAGTCCTCACTCCAAAGGACGCACTGGAAGTGAAGAGAATGTGATCTGGAACATGCGATTTAAACGGGATGCAATTTATAAAAACACAATATAAAAAACAAAATAAAAAAGATAACATTTGAAGAATTATATAGAAAAAATGTATAAACACAATAATGAAAAAAATGAAATATGAGGAAACTGCAAAGTTACTCCAAAATCTATTTTTGATTAGCAAGTTTCATTTCTGAATTGCATTTTTCTCCTTTTCATTTACAATATGTGTTTTTTGCTGTGACAGTAATGGAACACAATTTGCTCCATAGTTGTGTGCTCTAGATGTTAGATTTACACAAATCATCAGACCTGGTACGTTTTTCTAATTGCTGTTTAATTTGGTTTTAGAAGCTTAAAGGTTTTAAAATCCAAACTTGTCTTTAAACCAGAATCTTTTCACAACTTTTAGTCTGGCTGCAAACCGATATTTAAGTCGAGTGTTTTTAGGCTGAATCAATTAATCTCATTGTCATGGACACATTTGACCTGAGTCTATTTGTTAATTTCCATTTTTATTAAAAGCATGCAGGTGTTAAACTGTTAAAGGAGATATTCAGGGTAACTGAGCCTCAGACCAAAGAGGCATTTCTTAGCTTGTTTTTATTGCTGCTGCTTCTGGGAGGGTAACCAGGGAGCTGTAGGCAGAGAGTGATCTCTAACATGAGATCTGTTGCAACAATGGAGTCGTAGCTTTGGGAAAACATGCCACCCCCACAAGGGGCCTCTTAGATTCAGCTCTTGGCAGCAGGAGTCGGTATTGAGGCCAGCAGGCAGCCGGCACAGAGGCGTGGGTAAAAGGCTGAGAGGGAGATCTTCCCAGGCCCAAAGGTCTGTTTAAATGGTAGGAGTCTGGATTGATATTTGTCCTGGAAAAAGGCCAAGGTAAATGTCATCCACTGGGTGAGTTCAGTGGAACGAGGCACTTAAATCCTGAATGACATAGACGTTGGTTTATCGGGGATTTCATGACTTATTTAGCATCCGGTTTGCCAGCAAAAGTCCATCATGATCAACACAGGTTGGAAATTTAATATTTAATCTCACCAACAGTAGGACACAACTTAACTGATACGACTCCCTGATCAATGTAATACTTTTCCAATAAAATGGTAAATAAATAATGAATCCTAAAGTAAGACTAGGTCTAAACAAACCCACAATAATATGTATGCAACATAGAAATGTCTTTTCATATTTTATTCTTCATTTAAAATCTATTCTAACTAAAGGATGGATTTATAGCATTTATCTTTTTTGGTGTTGAAACTGTTTGACCCTGGAATAAACTGGCTCTTCAATAATGAGTTGGGAAGAGTTCATGTTTCCCCAACATAGTTTTATTACACTATATCTAAAAAAGCAAGCAAATATAGTCCTTCAACTTGTCTGTCAGTGATCACAAAGTTTGTCCCTCAACTAATACCAGATTTAGAAAATCAGTCCCTGGTAAAATTTATAATGAATGAACTAAACAGGTCAGAGTTTATTTAACTGTTTTATACAGAGATATTTAGGAATTTCAGTGAAGCAACTGATTATCCGTCTGATGAATAATCCATCAAGCTGAGTTTTCCATGTACTGGGGGGAGGCTGAGTGGACAAACTGCTTATCTAGCACTTCAAGCCATCAACAGTCGGAGCTGAAAAAACTCCAAGGGCACCTTGTTGATGATGAACTGGAGGAGGGGGGGGGGAGTTGTCACTCACTTCCACCAGCCCCTCCGTCCCCTCCAATCTGCTCACTGACGACAACCTGAGCTCTCCTGGAGGCTACAGCTGCAACTGACTTTACCTTCAGTTTCCTCACTGCATCCTTCACAACCTCTGTGCCTTTGGGGGCTTCAACCTCCGTGTTTCCAAGGAACTGCAGAAAAAAATAAACAAAGAAATGCTTATGTAACATGAGTGCAATACTTTGAGTTCTGGAATAAAATATAGTGATAATGATGATTGTGTTTACAGTTCTGCCCCCATACATGTTTCTTCTGCTTTTTGCCGTTTTGTAAGACACACTTTCCAGATCTTTTAAACAAGTTTTAATATCAGATAAAGATGTCGGGTTAAAAAGTCATTTCTGGGGCTCTGGGACTCCAGAGAACTACAGTGAGAAACTTTATTTGTAGATGGAGTAAACAGAGCAGTGGTGAACCTTCTTAACAGCCCCCATAACCTACCAAAATGACAAGAGCACATAAAGGACTCACCCTGAAAGTGCAGAATAACACAAAATGTCGTCTAAAGCTCCGTGGGCCTCAAAGTCTCAGTTTATGATCCATCAATAAGAAAGAGAAACTAGACAGAAATGGCCTCCAAGGCAGAGTCCTTATGCCAGAAGCAGTGCTGACCCAAAAGAACAACAAGGCCTGTCTCACTGTCACTGAAAATATCTTGATTCCAAGACTTTTCAGATAATTATTTTGAGGAAAGATGAAACAATCCTGTTGTTTAAAAGCCAGGTTGTCATTATATCTGCTGTAAAACTGTTTTAAGCACTATACCTACCAATAGGACACGGTGATGGTGGTGTGATGGTCTGGGATGACTTTATTGCTTCAGGACTTGGGCAACCTTCTGCAACTGATGGAGCCATGAACATTTGGTCTTTACCAAAAAGTCCTGAAGGAGAATGGCCTAGATGTCCTCTTTCTGGATGAGTCATTGAGTTTTGGTGTGTGTCCAAGTCCAGAGAAAGCTCTCCACTGTCCCAAGTTTCCTCTGTGTGAGGATAATGGTTCTCTGGAGTCCCAAAGCATTGGAGATTGATTTGCATCCCTTTCCAGGCTTATAACTGTCAGAGACGTTGTTTCTCATCTGTTCCTTTGTTCTGTATTTGGGAACCATATGCCACTGAGATCTTTTAGCCTACTTCTCAGAGAGGTTCTACTTTAAGATTTTTTTTTTCTTCTACAGGTCTGATAGAAATTTGATCTGGTTGTAATAAACCAAAGAAATAATTTTAAACTCCTGGTTTAAAAATGTATCTGAAGATAACATTTTAATGAAAAACGGAAAACATTTTATTTTACTAGATATTAGTACAAAATTATTTCAGTTTAACTGACTATATTCCAAAACAGCTAAAATACAATATTTTTAAGTTATTGATAAAATATTGCTGTAATTCCACATTTAGTTTTTTTTAAATAGTTTAGGGATTAAATAATGATCAATAAGTTTTTAGATGTTTTTTTTCCCGAATTACCGAAACAAAATCCACATGTACACTGTTTCCGACTTAGAGGAGCCATGCTTCTCCATGCCTCATGTGATAAATATACAGAAACCCACAACAGTCATCGTTTGCTTTCCTGACCTATTTTCAGAGACAGGAAACAAAACCTAAACTTCTGAAGGAATCAGTAGGAGGCATCATAAAACCGAGCCCAATGGAAAACAACTGATCATTTTACATGTACTGCATGCAATGCATCGGTTACAGGCTGGTCCATCTCTAAAACTTGTTTTGGTATTTGGATCTACTTGGCTAAGATGGAAGAGTTTCTGCATTTGCTCTGAACCATCACAGTACAAACATGATAGTCTGATGCATACAGCTTACAAGGAAATCTAGTTTTATTCAGATTAGACCCAAATATGGGCATTAAATCTTATCTATATAGCATCTAAGTGTTTGACTAAATTCAACCCGTAATTCTTGTTGTTTCATGTTTCTTGTTTGGAGACAGCAGCTGAAACACGAATCATTAAAATTTAGAACATTCAAAGAAAGTTTCTGGGTCGCTTCTCTTGAGGTTATTTTTGGTTCCATTCAACTGGAACCACAATGAAATACAGTCATAGAAAAATCTTTCACACCATGATTTTTACCTTTAATTTCTTGTTCTAAAAGTATAATATCTGAAGAATACAAGGAGCAGAAGTAAAACAAACAAACAAAAAAAAAAAAAACCAAGAGCAGTCTCATTATTTTTTTCATTAGTTTACATTGAAGATAAAGTTATCAATAATTCAGCACAAAATACAATTGTAAACATGCTAACACTAGCATAACATTTTAGTTTAGCTCCAGTTAATGGACGTTTATAATCAGATATACCTGAAGAAATAAAATTTAACGGTAGACCAGTGAATGTTTGGATTAAATGCAACCACTGATTTTATTCATATATTGGACACCACAAACACAACTCCACAATGATGATATTATCTAAGGTAATTCGTACAAAAGCGATGAATAAACAGTTAACAAAAACCTTCAATATTGTGGATTGTTACTCAAGATTGTGAGGATAGTTCAGGTAAGCGGTGGCAACAGGAAAAAGCCTCACAATTGGCCTACTTGAAGGTGCTTGGCAGTGTCTAACAAGGATTTAACATTTTATTTCTTAATCACAGGAAAGTATAATTTTTTTCTACACACAGATGTTTTTTTTTGTGGTGTTTTGGGAAGAAGATAGAAAAGACAATTTCACAGCATTAGTACTAAATTAGGAAATCTGAGTTTATTCTAAAATGGTAAAACACAGGAGTCCTCTGTTGTGCTTTCATCCAACAGATGGCACCACTTTACTTGAGCATAGTGCAGCAGTCGGACTTCCAGCCACACAAACAAATGCCCCCACCCACCCCCTGCCTGCTCAAATATTAGACTTCATAAATAGTTCTGTGAAGCCCTTAAAGGTTGGAGAAAACAAAATAAAAAGCAAAGCAAACAGACTCCAAAGCCATGGTTCATTTTTGGCATTCTACATAAATCTAAACTTTGGAGTCTGGAATAATGTGCCATTCATTCGCTTGTTGCCTCTATAGAAATTTGCCCCTCAGTCTCTACTTTTACTGCTATTGAGAGCATTTATTTTCCCTGCAATATCTAAATACTGTGAAAGCTATTTCACATTACAACATTTGACAGAAGAAATATCAAATATCACAGCTAATTGAACGTGAAGCATAACTTCAAGTGTTTTAACTTGTTTATAAATACAAAAGGAAAGAAAAGGAGAAGCAGCAGCAAACCGTTCCAGCTAAACAGTTAAAAAAACAGATCGAGCCTTTATTCAGAGGTGTCAGCACTCTGCCTCGGCGTGACAAATGAACTCTCTGCAGAGTCGCGGTCATGTCGGCGAGTGCTGTGGCCCAGAATAGAAAAGAGCAGAGCATGTTCTTGACCGATGCATTGTGGGGCTGCGACTTGGGACGTTTCAGAAGGCAAATCAAGCTCTGAGGCTCATCCATCAAATGATTCATGCAGCCGAAAAACGAGCCACCCCTCCCTTTCCACTTCTAAACACGTTTCCATCTCATGGCAGGCCTGAGGAGCTCATTCAGATACACAATGAAGTTCAACCTGAGTGTAGCGTTCTCATTTAGACTCAGTCAGAGGGCAGGGACTTTAATGCGTCTAATTTGAAACTAAAAGCACTAAGTGTGACTTTAATGACGAATGGCTGCCAAGAAAACAACCCTTCAACGTTTCTCTTCTTCAGCTTCCAGGCTGGTGACATTTTCTGCTTCATAACTGATCCTATAAGAAAACAAACACTTCTGAGCTGTAAAAACGGTGTCACTTTAAAAAAGTCTCTCCGGGTAAATATTTGATCCTCCCTGCGATGAATGCTGAATTTTTACACAGGATCACAATGCAGGAGGGCCTATATGTTCTATTCCTGTCATTATTTCTCAGCCCTCCCACTTTCCTTTACGTGCAATGGTTCAGACAAGAGTCTGTAAATGTAAATGTGAAGTTTGTAAATGTACTTTACAATGCCAACCAGGGAAAAACACCTATCCCAACAAAACGAAACGTTATTTCAAAGATAAGTTTAAAACTGATGACATAAGCATTGACCTGTATTGAAGAACTACAGGTTTTCAGTCTGGTTTGATGAGGTGATATGATTTCAGTAGAAGTTGGTTAAAGAGCGAGGAGCTCTGAAACTAGATGTTTCCTCCGATTGTTTAGTGCTTGTCCTGGGAAGAGTGAACAGGTCTCTTAGAACCTGAGATGTCATGTCTCTCTGAGGTGTGTTCATGTTAAACATCAGCTAGATCTCTGGGGTTTAGCTTCATTAGCTGTAATTGAGCAACAATCTCTACCTTAGGAAAACCTTTTGAACCAAAACAGTTGCTTTAGCCTTTTCTACATGTTTGACTAAATTCTGTTGTTTTATTTTACAAAGTCTTGACAGTCTGGAACAGCAGGGAAATGGTGACAATATTATAGAGCTGACTGTCATTAACATAATTGTAACGTTGTAGTTCTCCATAGTCTAAGCTGGAAAGAGAACACAGACATTGAACCAACAGTGACACGAAAACGGAGCCTTGATGAACCCCATTTATTCATTTGATTGGATTTAAAATGAACACAGGACACACAGTGGTCCTTGTCTGCCAGTAAGATCAAAACCAATTCATCACAATATCAGCCTCTGCTATGACAGCAGGGGGATGGACATCTTTATACTGCCTTAATTTAACAGTAAAGTTGACACAAACCATTTACAAATAGGCTAAAAGGTGCACTAATTTAGTTTTAAAGGGATTAAAGGCAGTTATCCAAAGTGCAGTAGAAAACTGCTTTAGCATCATCATTTTTTTATATAAGACCTAAAAGGTTAGTCATATATACAGATTATCAGATTAGTTACCTGTTAAAAACCTTGGGATTCTTTTCAGCTCTTAACACCACGATTCTATGTTAAACACAATCAACAATATGTAACTTTTAGAAAGAATATATTTCTGTAAATAAGCTCCATGCTGCCTGGATGTCCTTGTTCATCTAACCAGTCCACATCATATTCCAAGGGTTTCATTATTAATAATACCTCATTTGATTCACAGTGGCTACCAAACCAATTTATCAGACTTTACAACCTACGTTAACTAATTTGTTGTTTTTTTCACTCTTTAGGCTGTGGTTGCTATTGGTAACCAAACAGTATTCATTACCTGGCTCATCTAAATACACAATGACAATCCTGCTGTTCTTTGCAGGACCATTTATGGTTATATGCAAGCATGAAATGGGCCGTACATAAGGTGGAGCCTTGGACACAAACTTTAGGGCACAGCTGTGATCAATAAAGGAAGATTACTTGGTTTTGTGCACATGGCTTCATCAATTAGGAATTTGTGACATGTCCCATTTTTGACGTACCGACACTCTTAATATGGATTAAGCTCAACTTTTTAGAAATTAAGACTACAGGTATCCAGTGACAAACTGCATTTGATTGTTTAACAGACTGAAGTTGACAAATTTGTTAGCTCACAAAGGCAAAGTTTACATTGTGATTTTCAACATATTTGTGTTGAAAAAAAATCACACTGGAATTTCTATTAGAACAGAACAAACAAAGGGCAAAACTCCTTGGAGTATAATTCAACACTAGTGCACAATTAAGATAAGAGACTAAATTGTTCTGAAGGAAAAATGCAATTATTTAAAAGTCATCTTAAGTTAACTTACAATTGCCTTTTGCAGCTATGGAGGGAGTACAGGCAAATAAATTAGCTCATGTTTTGTTCTTTCTTTGCATGTAAAGAATAACATATTCATATCTCAAAAGACTTTTCTCTATAAAATGTCTTCAACGCACCCAACCTGTAGATGTGGTTCCCTCCACATGCTTATAAAACCCTGCTGCTCCTCCAGTGGTCATCATAACGCCACCTCCAGCAGCTCACAATAGGAATTCTTTGCAAAGTGTTATTTTGTTCTCCTCGTCTCACAGCAGCACCCTGTGCTTTAGTGTTGAAAACAGAACAAACCGGCGCCAATAAACGCTGGCTTCCAACCAGGACTGGAACTGGTTTGGTGAAAAGCTTTCATTTCAATCTGCCTCACAGCTCATATCCTGATAGTAGGGGTAAATTCATAACAACACCCAAATGAGGAATAAGACCTGAGAGGGGGCACAGAGGACACACAAACTGAGACTGACTCCAGACTTGGCTGTTACCTCAGAAGAGCATAAAGCTGATTAAACTCAGAACAGGGAGAGTTTACTGACAAAGCTCTGCAGCTGCTGTGACACGTTCAGGGTAGGCTAACAGGCTGGGATAAACACAGGAATGAGGATCATTCTTTGGAACATTAAGATTATTCTTTCAAATAATTAAGAAGAGGTCAAACCTTAGCCAACACTGCTATGATGGGTTCAGGGCCTCGCAAATAAGAAAACTCCCTGACACATAAAATATGTCAACTTTGCAGGATGTCCAGACAGAGAGACACAGAAGATGTGAAACCTTCTCAGGTCTTAGAAAGCACCATGTAATATATACAACTTAATTTATCCCTGATCAAGCTTTCAATTTCCTATTAGGTCACACCCTTGAGTTGCAGCCATCTGCTTTTAACGAGCTCACACAAACATTACACCCTCAAAAGTTATTTATTCTCCAGCTAGAGAACACCATGTCTATGGTGTGCGACAATTTCATGAACAGCCAGCAACTGTTTATTAATATTTACAAAAAGAAGCTCAGAACTTTGAATGCTTAAAAAAGCTGGTTAAATCTTAAACATGATTTAAAGACGTAAACTTCACTGTTTAAGCAAGACTTTGTGTGATTTAACAGATGTTTTAAAATAAATTAGGTCATTTATTATCACTATTGAGGAATAGACATTTGTTTTTGATTATAGTAAAATCCAATGTAAAAGGTAGTAAAACTGTGAGGCACAAAAGTATATTTAGGCAATAGTACATTCATTAGTCATATTTAATTAATTTAATACATTTTTTAGATGGCAACGTTAACAAGCAAACAGAAAACAGCTCCAACGGGCAGCAGATCAACTCAGTTCCTGTAGAAAGAACCGGATATCTTGCTGGGAAAAGAGAAAGATAGAAACTTTGGGTAGAACGTTGTATATCTTGCATATTTGTATTTTAAATAGTCATATTTGTAGCACAGGAATAACCTTTTCTATTATAGTTTGAACTTAAAGGAGTAATCTGTAAAATTTGGAACATTTTCATTGGACTAATAAAGCTACAGAATGGACATAAAGTTTCACAATATGTATCAATTTACTTGGTCATTAAAACATTCTCTGTGGAGACTGGGTTTCAGTTTTTTTTCCTTTTCATTAATGAACAAATATTTTGTTTTAGCAATCAGAGAAGGAAGCTCAGGCCAGGATTCCATGTAAGGTAGAAGATTTATCAGAGAAGGAGAAAACATGTTAAAAAACCAGTGGAAGGCTTCATCCAGAGTTGATAGGGACCAGCAGAAACAAAGCAAATCCTTTAGCGCTGATTTTTATTGTATTAGTGTTATATTTAAATTTAATGACTCATTGAAACATTGTTTAAATAAAAGTTTTGTTCAGATTTCTTTTTTCCAATTTGAATTGTGTACATTCGATATAAATTTCTAACAGCCAGTAGTTTGTTCATCATTTGGGGCAAACATCTGTCATATGGGGTAACAATCAATTGGCAATAACTGTACTAAAATTCAAAACAACATATTCTTCACTTTAGATTCAAATATTGATCAATAATCAAACAATGGGTAAGTGGATTTTACCTATTTACATTTTAAAACAGTTTTATGGGTTTTAGAGTAGAAATTGCATTATGAGGAAGACGGTGACAATATACAGGTGCTGGTCATAAAATTAGAATACCATGAAAAAGTAGGTTTATTTCAGCAATTGCATTCAAAAGGTGTAACTTGTACAGCAGCAGGAAACATGAAGTGCTCTAAAACTTGCTGGTAGACGGCTGCGTTGACCCTGGATCTCAGGAAACAGAGTGGAC
>JAUZNJ010028377.1:0-16132 GCA_034780135.1 Jordanella pulchra
ACACTGCTGATGTTTCAGAATCTGTAAGTGGAGACTTGATGGAATATCTTAGCAGTTATGCCATAAACATTTCCCCTCACTTATGCTATACTCCTGAAACACCTTTAAACCATTTTAGGGGGGTAGGCATATGTAGATAAAGATTAAAAGCTTATACTAAGGAAAATTTGTATTTGAAAAAAATAAAATGAAACAGAATGGTTAAGTGTCTTGCTGAAGATTACTTGTTTGATTAGAGCTGTCAATGCTCCTTGGCTATGTAATCTAGCTCCAAGCTCCCTACTGATCTGCATGTTAGTGAGTGTAATGAATATGGCTGCAGTGGAAAGCACTTTGAATGGTGACTTTGAGATGGGAGCAAATTGCAGATTTCACACAGAAACACCCCAGTGATAAAGTTGATTAGGTGACTTACAGTTTTGACCTGAGCAGTAAGGGTCAGATGTGTGTAGGATAATTATTTGGCTGAAGTCTAGTCTTTGATCGTCCTACAGACTGTATATTTAGATTCAGTGCTTTAAATATGATAAAAGATGTTGTGGACCCTCCTGAGCATGTTACTATTGTATGTGCTTCAGATTTTACTCAATCAATGTGTACCTCAGACCAACACTTGAAGACCATCCAGCTCATCCAGCTTCACCCACAAACCATGTGCCTGAAAAACATGTTTTTTTCCCCTTGTTCTTAAAATTCTACCCTTTATATGGTCACACATGACTCTCTTCCTCCACCCTTCACACCTACCCATGTCACTTGGCCTGTAGAGGACTGATGTGTTAACCACACTTTTCCTTCAAAGACAAAAGCCACCAACATGTAGTTTAGTACACGGACCGCTGTGACCACAGTCTCTGCAGACTATGTGCTGCAGTCTTGTCAGTCAATTGAAAGTGGTTTTGCTCTTTGCATCAATCAACCGTTCTGGGCTGCTGATGTTTGAGTGACAAGGCGTAGATGGCATTTACCATGCTGGATTAGCTCCCCACTGTGACATTTACCAACACCTAGGATGTACAGGACCACTGCCGGTTTACTCTGATTGATGCTGGGACACAAAGGCAGCTGGATCAGAAAAGGGAAAAATTCTGCATAATCTTTAGAAGATGGGAGTCTTGTATTGCTCTTCAAAAAAAGGAAATAGATTATATCAACATTTAAAAAACTGTCTTTTTCATGGTGGCTGGCATCTCAGCTGAATTATTAATAAACCTGTCACAGTTTTGCATTTCTGCCTTGCCTCTACTGTGCATGATGATGCATGACACAAAATTAACTATGTTCCAGCTTGTCTTTAAATCGATCTGATTATATAGAAAAATGACAGGGCAAAAGTTTAGAAGTTATATGAAATTTGTAGAAAAAAAGAAAATTTTCACTGAAATATTTTAAGGCCAAATACACATACACCTACAGAGTCAATTACAAGAATACAGATGAATGAGTTTGTCTCAATGGTCAACATCAATGGTCTTTGTTTCAGTTTTGAAGATGTGACTCAAACCTGCGCTTCATGGAAGATAAAATTTATTTTTATTATTTGTTTTGCAATAGTGTAATAACTTTTAGACTATATGAGAATTAAGTGTAGACCTTTTTAACTGTTGTGCCATAAACAGCCATGACAAGTTGTAACTACAGCTCCCAGCTTGCACTGACACTGCTACTAGCATGCCTTGTAGCTCTGACATCAACCCACAGCTTGATAATAATTACAACAAAACCACAATTGTAAAGGGGGATACATTAAGTGATTGCCCTCTTCAGTACTGTTTTGAGACAGAATAGATAAAAAAGAACAAATTCTTTGAAATAAATTACTTTAATACCTGGTAATGATTTACTAAAGTGAAATAAATTTTCAAGGTCACTAAAAAGCATTCAGATATTACAGAGTTGTGAGGAATTAGTATTATTTTGTCACAGTGCCATATATCAGCCAATATTGAAAGTATGAAGGTTAAAATGCGCTGTGCTACGCACATTTTGAACAAAACCAGTGAAGTCTAAAGTAGAGTCAAAGGTTTAATGATCGTTTTTAATGTCAACATGCATGTTAAAAAAAAACACTTTAAGGACCCTGTCAATAATTAACACTAAATTATAGATTAGGTCAGCTGTAGGTCAGTGTTAATAGTAAGACACTGTAAAGGGGTTCAATACATTAACCTGCTGTAAACCATGATGATAAAGTCTTTGTTCCCGAACATAATAAGCAAATCACAGGAACATTTGGCATTTGATCGGAGAGAACGCTTCTGGTTTAGAAACGCTATTATTGGCTCTGTGGATCTGCCTTACGTCTCTCCTCTCTATGTGTGAACCACCTTTGCATGCGGACACCCGCCCACAAATCGTTTGCCTGTATTTCAGCTGCTGCTCCGGCTCTGCGCTAGACGATCTTTGGCTCCGCAATAGAGAGAGAGCTCGTATGGAAAGTCTTTTGGATTGATCGAGCTAAAGTTACATGCTGCGTCAGATTGCTAGTAACAAAACTATGTTATCAATATTTGAAAAGTTATTAGTTAGATGTTTTGGTTACCTAAAACCGTAAAACTGTTAGCAATGCTGTTATTATGTACTCCCAACACTTGTTTTAATAATCCTATTTATGCAAGCACTTTGGATTTAAAAGTCTGTAATTAGTCTCTTCAGCATAAGAACTGGAGTATTCTTATTGTCATTTTAGAATGGAGAACTATTTCGCATGTTTTAGTTGCACAACCCTGCGTTTGACTGTTTCTACATATTTTTTCAGCACAATGCTAATAAACCAGGGAACCCACAATCCTTTTTCTTCCTCCTAGCTCTAAGGATAAGAAATGTTGCTGCCAGTTGTCTCTCACAGGTGACGATAAACTGCTCTAATCTTTTATTAAAAAAAATATATGAGCTTAATTCATTTTTTTAAATATTTTTATGTTATTTTTGTTCCTTTAGCTTTTCAAACAAATCAAAGTTATTAACAGTTTTTTATGTTTAAAACTTACGAATTTCTATGCCTTATTGTCTCTGGTATCCACTCCATTGGGCTTGTCAGAGTTTGTAAGAAATCCTAGCTGAGAGCAGCATTCTGGCACCTCTTAAGGAGAATTATGTGTGCTGTGACAGTGAATCAAAACAATGAGCTGCAGAAACAGTCAAAACAGGCAGAAAGAGAGTGAGGGCCCTTTTAGGTGCCCAAAAAACTCTGTAATACTCATCGCCATTTATAACTCTCTATTACTCTAAAATTTTCACATGTTTTAGGCAGAGACTAAAGCCAGTATTTTTATATATTAAAGTCTATACCAACATATATTGTCCTCCTGTTACAATAGATTTACTCTAAAAAAAGAAAAAAATATTTTCAGAGAGTGTTTATAGATTTTTTAGTAGTTCTAAGGCTGTCCATATACTAGCAATATACAAGTAGAACTCAAAAAATTAAGTTATTGGCATAGGCCACATAGACCGGTGCTTTTAATACTAGCTTATAATATTACAGGTTCTGTCTCTCAGAAAATATGAAGATCAGTTAAAAGTTTAATTTGAAATGGAAATATCAGGTTTCTAAAATGTATGTACATTTTTGTGTCCTTGGTGTCATGGTTTGTTTTTTTTTTGGCCCACCTGTAGAAAAGCCAGGAGACTAATATGAATTAAATGTATTTTTTTTCAAAGGGATTGATTCAGGGAGGGGGTGCAATAGGCCCCAGCAGGTCTGGGAAATAGTAGCTTTAAGGAAAGGAAAGAAGTTAGCGGAAAGTAATGATTTCCAGATGAGATGAGACAGCAGATGTATTGGCTTATTGTTAGCGAATGAGTTGAGTCATATGAACTCATTTCTGTTCCTCTTCCGGACTCAACTCATTGAGTCTGGAAGAGTTAAGCAGAACCTGGAATGACTGTCTGATGCTCAGCCTCTCCTGGCATTCTCACAGCAATGGCTGACTTCTGCAAAGCTTTAAATTTCCATTTCCTCTCATAATTGTGTAGCCTACTGACCCAGACTTACCCTTCATTTACACAGATTCCTTCCTCTGTTCCTTGAAAAATAGAAACCTTTCTAGTCAGTGTGATAATTCCACAGCTCCTGTTCATCAGATTTACGGGATGATGTTCTGATAAAGCAAACTGCATCAAACTCTAACAAAACAGATGAGCCACACAGTAAGTCAGACACGGAAAGAGTAAAAAGGATCCAGTAAAGTTTGAAAAAAGAGGCAATGCATGGGCATGGGTGGATAAGCAGAAAAAAAGGAGTGAAGCCAATTTGAGATCATTTAGGCTCAAGAAACCTGTACAGGTTTTTCAAATTAGTTTATCAGGGTGTCAAATGACACCCTGATTTAAAAAAAAAAATTCTTCTACAATATTCACAATTTTGAAGAAACTAAATTTCAGGTGTTTTTCTGTAATTCATTGCAACTCAGCAAGAAATAAAGGCTTGAAATATCCCACTTTATGCGTAATAAATCTTTCTTTGAAATGAGTGACAGACAATAATAGATTTTTCATGTTATTTTGACTGTTCTTGCACACTGTCAAAAAGATTTCCATAAAAAATAGAAGAGGTCCTGGTAAATTTCTACAAGGAGATTTTCCTTTTTTTAAATTTCCTTTTTTTTTGTCTTTTACAGATTTTTCTGTAATAAAATATTCTGTAAAAAAAATTTTTTTACATATTTTTTTCTCTAAACGTCTCTCTAATGAAAACAACTCTAAAATAAATATATAAACAATATCAGAGTAACAGTTCACAGCAAATGCTAATTAGTTTGTTTTTCAGTTAAATAAAATAAGTTGTATGTTACATTCAGTAAAATTCATTCAAAATTAATCACTTAATTCCCCTTTGGGATGAATAAAGTATGTTTGAAAAGAATTTGATTGAATTCAAGCAGTGGTTAATTTTTCTTCTTAGGCCCCCTCTTTCATTAAAATTAACAGTATTGCATCCCGGCCTGGGATCTTTCTGCATGGAGTTTGCATGTTCTCCCCATGCATGCGTGGGTTCTCTCCGGGTACTCCAGCTTCCTCCCACAGTCCAAAAACATGTCTGTTAGGTTAATTGGCATCTCTCAATTGTCCCTAGGTGTGAGTGTGCGTGTGCATGGTTGTACGTCTTTGTGTGTTCCTATGTGTTGCCCTGCGACGGACTGGCGTCCTGTCCAGTGTGTACCCCACCTTATGCCCATAGTCTGCCGGAGATAGGCACCGGCCCAACCGTGACCCTGATGGATGAAGCGGGAGAAGTTGGATGGATGGATGCTATTGCAATCCCCAATCATCCTTTTCCACTATTAAGCCAAGAAACGTCAACTGCGGTAAACAACATATTGCATTTAAATAAATTTGATCTCCTTTAAAAAAACATACTACATAGTGTAATTATTTCGGTTGTAACTGTATTTTTAGGCATAACAGAATTGAGCTTGCTATCTGTACATTTAAAAAACAATACCACTTTCAATACAATACTTTCTTTGCAGCCACAATGACTTACACTTAGACCAAGGTAGTGCAACTGAAATGCACTTTGTTTTGTCACTACAGACCTCTTTGTGTCTGATGGCCTTTTTTTTATGAAATCTTTTTTATTTAAAACAGATTCCTGAGTAGTTAGACTGTGCAAGCTGCAGTTTGTTTCCTTGTCTAGCTTTGTGCTCAAACATTTGCCAAGCTCTGCCCTAATTCCCTGCAATGTGACATTTTTCACCAAGCTCTACTGAAACCTGACGTTTTCAGTGGTATTTACATTTAAAGGTGCCACCTATGTTTTTCATACTCTACCCAACAAACTAATCATACAATTTTACAGATATTATTTTAATTTTAAGGGCTGGATAGAATTTGAAAAAGGACAAATTTGTATTTTGTGCTGGTGGTCAGACCTAGGTTGTAAGAATAGCTTGAAAATGCCAAACAGGATATTCTTTCGCTGATCAAAACTTAAAGATCACAGCTATAAAAATCAAAATCTATTCATAAATCTTTCATTTTATTTGTCAGCTTTCACATTGGATTTGTAACTCCTCCAGCTGTATGGCGGCTGCTTGGTTTTTATGTTTAAAATAACTGTATTTTAGACGTACCCCCTCAGAGAAATACAGTTTTGTTTCATTATGTTGTTCAGATATATGATTGTATAATATTTGATTCGTTAGATATTTCTTGGAACAAAAAGAAGCAAGGAAACAGTAGTTAAATTCTCTGAGGTTTTTCTTTAACTTTTTCATTCTTTATTCTTGTAGAATGTATAATTGACATCAAATAATACTGATTAAACTACCTTTACTGCAATCATCCCCTTCCATGACAAGTAATCAGTAAACCTTTTTATCTTTTGGATGGGACCTATTGAAGGGCTCACTGTATAAAGTGAATTTGATTGATTGATTACACTATATTAAAAACTAAACCGAATGTTCATGTTTTCTTAATGGTCTGATGAGGTTTCTACTGTTTCAGTTGGTGTATCTAAAAAGGCTAAGCGGAACTGAATTTTATTGTGGTGGGATGATTAGCAAGCAAGGTAAACATTGATACCTCTACTCTACATTATGATCACAAGTAGAGCTTTGCAGACTTTTTGACTGAAAGAATAGGTAAATGTGCTGAGGAAGTTATCATCAATCACAAAGAAAAAGATAATTGGCATTGATTGATTAGAAGACAGTTTTAACATATTTTATTAGTCTGGCTAAAGAGCGACACCACAGAAACAGACTGCTGCTCTCGCTTTCTTCTGCCAATCATGTCAAAAAATATTTTAAGTTGCTGCCATTGCCCTGCCTGCTTCAGAGGAGTAACCCTGATGTTCTACCAGCAGCCTCTCCATCATATTAGAGCTGTATATTTGCAGAGGAGGTTGTGTGACAGATGGTGAAGCCACATGGCAGTGGATGTCTGTGCATGTATGTGCGTGTGTGTGTGTAGAGAGGGAGGGAGAAAGACACGAAAGAGACAGCAAAAGACTGACTTGCTGACTTTTTTCTGACCAGCCTAAGGCTAAATCCTTCACTAAGCCTGCAAGTGATACAAAAACATTTGAAAGCTAAATTTTTTGAATTGATTTACTGAAAATCATATATATGAGACAAATGTTGTAATCCATTTAGTTGTTTGTTTGTTGTTTTGTGGCTGAACTGTACTAGAATATTCTGTTTTATTTTAATGCTCTTTGTCAAGCTGGGGGATAATAAGTGTGCAGATTATGCCTCAGAGCCAGCTGTGCACAAGGCATGTATGTACATCTCAGGTGATTACAGTGAATTAATTTTGGGTAGCTACAGGATTAGTTATTTTTGCACAAGCCATAGGAAAATATTTAAATTATATATTGTATTTTTTGTCTTCAAATAACATCAAACTATAATAATATATCAGTGACATTTTTCTATTAACTACACATTGTTTTAATCTGATAGAAAGAGTCGATTAATGTTGACCTAATTAGACTAAACCTTAGCAAACTACCACATAGAGATCGACACAGGAAAAAGTGAAAGGAAGAACAAACAAAACATGAATAAAATGCTTCAAGGGAAAATATTTAAATTAATTGTGATGTATGTATTAATTGTATGTATGTATTAGAAATAGTTTCAGTTATTCATATTATTATATAGCATGTACAGTCTTGTGATAGTCTATTAATAATTATGCCTTTATAAATATATTAAAGAACAGGCTATTTCAAGACACGCTTTTTTCTACACAGCTCTGTCTCTGCACAACATAGCCTTTGCTATGTTCTCATTCCTATTCTGGTCAATGGACCATCATAAATTGTGATTTTGGTGAATAGCCACAAACGTGTTTTGGAAACAAATCGACTTTATTTAATCATAAGCAATACAGTTTGAATAATGAAGTTTGTTCTATGTAAAACAGTACAATAACTAAGAATCATCTTATATCCATCAATTAAAAATGAAAGAAATACCAACATAAAAACAACCAATTTTGAGTGGGAGTGATAAAGACTGTTTCAAGCATTCTGTTATTACTGTATATTTAAAACCACATCCCGTATTCATAAAATGACACAGCCAGGTTCTTGTTTAGGTTAATTTGAGTATTTTATTCAGGAGAAGTCAATGTCTTGAAATTAGGTAATTTACAAGAATGCACATAGAGAATAACTTTTTCAAGTACACAAGTGATAGCTAAGTGTTTTGCCTTAAAAGTAAATGTTTTATACATTCCTAACATATTTCATAAATTTAGTTTTCACCATTGATGGTGTATAACCTAGCAACCCAGGCTATTGATGTCATCACAAAGGTTTGTCAAGTTACACTGTTTTGTTTTAAAACAGTCTGGTTGACCAGAGATGGGTAGAGTACTTAAAATTTTAGTTAAATAAAGGTAACATTACTTAATCATATTTTTACCCAATTTGAAGTAAAAGTAGCCTTTAAAGAAATTATTCAAGTAAGAGTAAAAAAGTATTTGGTAAAAAAGGCTACTTAAGGACAGGGTAACTAATCTACTTACTACCTATGAGCATATCAACAGATTTAATAATTTCTGAGTTATAAAATGTAGAAAATCAACAGCATAAGTTAAATTACAGTAAACTGTTTACTGTATTTTCAGTCAACCTCCAAATGACACAGCAAAGTCAGCAGATGGAAAGTAGCATTTTACCAATAAGTCTTCTTAAAAAAATTGTTTCTCTCAAGGGTACATTTTTTTTTTAAAAAGACTTTTTTTTGCAAAGTGAAGTTATTCACAGTGGATGAAGGGGCCTTTTATTGAAATAAGAGTAATAATACTTTTCATATTTTACTCAAGTAAAAGTATAAAGCTGTAAAACTACTCCCAAAAGTAACTGAGTAAATGTAGTTAGTTACTATCCAACTCTGATTATGATTAATATGACTATGGTGAAAGATAATCGTTTCCTGACACACTAGCCCAGGATTTGCCAACCTTTAACAGTCAAAGAGCCACTTTGACCCACTTTCCATGGAACACAGGGAGCTAAAAATAATTTCCTGACGTCCAAGATATACTGTAAATAGCAGTAGTATTTTTTCACATTTATGCTTTGTATAAACAACCTTGATATATTTCCTATGAAATTCATGAAATGCAGAGAAAATGAAATTTTGTCAAGCAGCAAGGCAGAAGGAAAAACATAGGCATGTAGTGCATTCCAAAAATTCTTGAAAAGTAAGCAGGCTGGGTACGTACATTGTTGGAGGTAAAAAAAAAAATACGATAGCAGGTTGTAACAAGCTGCACCAGCAAAGGCTGCTGCTGATCGGACTGCGTGTAGTGACTAGTAGTGTGCTGTGAAATGACTTCAAAATATTTATGACCTCCATAAATTTAAAGTCTCATGACTGATAGATTCTCTCAAATTAATACAATTGTTTTATTGATTTATTGACTCACCCAGCAGTTACGTTAAAAATCTCTTGACCCAACCTCCGGTCAAACTGCAGGTCTCTTGAGTTTCATTCAGTTCGAGTTGGGCCCACATGTTAATAGTCTCCTTACATTCCCTCGCGATCTGTCCAGCCCATTCCTTGTATTACTTGTATCCACTGCCTGCTGTAGGCAGCTCTTGGGTTAGTGACAGTCGGCATTAATGCAGAGCAGGTTCCTAGTGCTGAACCCCTGCCAAGATAGGCCTAAAGACGTCCATGCCCTTCAGGTTGGAAATTTGTTGAGTCATTAATTTTTAAAGCCACACTCAGACACATACAGCTGCATAATTGGTAACAACCCATTAAGGGAGTCATAACCTGGAATTTTACGTATTCAATCCACATAAATTGTCTTTAAATGAATGTTAAGTCATTTTTAGGAGAAAAAAAATCATATATAGAGACTAATATAATTCCAAATTAATATAATTTGAACTCCTTTTGATCCTTCTTTTTTTACAAGAATTTGTGAATTCACGTTCATGCAGATGCAGCAACATTAGCAGTTTGCGATTGTCAGTATACGATAAGAAAAAGTTACTTTAGCAGCAACAACTACCTACTGCCAGCAGGTCAGTCCCTGATTGTTGGAATCAAAGCTTTTGGTGGATTAGAGAGGTGATGATCTAAGCAAGGTGGGCTACTGTAAGAACCCCTCCTCAATTGACTTTAATACAGGAGGTGGACCAGTTCTTGGAGAGCGCGCTCTTGAGGGCTTTTATAGTTTAGCTTTAAACTGAAGCCCAAAAACAACAGAGTTCTGGGTGATGACTCATTTAATATTATATGCTAAGACTGTTTTCAATAAACATTTAAAGACATTAATTAGATCACCATAAACTGTATTCTGTAGCAGTTATAAAACGTGTAAACCAAAATATGTCAGGAAAAGCCTAAGCACCTTACTTTCTTTGATATAACTTTAAAAAAAACACACTAAAAAATTGAATTAATTTGGGAAAAATATTTCATAGACAATAGATATTAAATATTGTTTTTATATTCATTCATCAGCTGTTTTTTTGACACCTAAAGTATACGTCATGAAGAAGATCGAATTGATTCTTTATCATACCGTTTTGACTCACAAACATTAATAACAGGTTCAGCCATTTTAGTTTTTTATTTTGCAGTTGGTTTTTATTGAGATTATTGTAGTTTTGCACAATATTTTTGAACAGGATTAGGTTGTGGTAAGACACTGGCACACAAGTTACAGTTTTTCCCAAATACTTAAACACTAAACTGTGAACCTAAATCTCAGTGTTCCAACTGTTTAAATACTCACTCTTTTGGCAAAACCTTAAGCACTTTTAACCTAGTTAGACACAATTTGCAAGCACTTTTTTTTACCTTTTGAAACAGATGTTGCACTGTTATACAGAATGGATGCACATTGACAAAGATGCACAGAAACCCACTTAAAGCACTGGTGTCTTAGCAGCAATTCAAAATTCATAACACATTTGACTTATGATACGAACAAACCAACAAAAGGATCTCAACCTGAAAGTTTACTATGGACAGAATGAATAAGAGAGGCCGAGTAAGAGGTAGAACAGGCGATAGCAAAGGAATTGGCAAGAGTTGAGTAGAAAAAATGATTTAAAATGCGCAATATAATTATTTTAATTTGTGCAAAAAAAAAAAAAATATTTAAAAGGCATAATGATGTGTTTATTGGGATTCTTTTCTTCCTATATTTTGTCCATCATTTTGATTCACAATGGGTCTCAACTGACAACATTGCTTGTTTGAGAACCGTTTGACCTGTTTTGAGGTAATAGTTTGGTTCCACAGGAGGGCGAGAAACAGATTTAGTCAAAATAGTTTAAAAATTGGGTTTGGTGTATACAGTTTAGACAATTGGATGGACGGTTTTAGGAAATGTGTTTTAGAAATTGAGAAAAATTGTAATTTATTTTTTTTTTTTCATCTTGCATCACAGTGATCTTAATAATGTATAATGACATAACTTTCTCTTAAAGCCTTTAAATTAAATAAGTTTAAGTTGCAGCCTATACTTTTACTAAAAATAATACAATTTTATATAACCTTACAAAAGAAAAACAGCAGGAGAAGAGAGGAGAGGAGAGGAGGTGTTCAGATAAATCCCCTGCTCCTTCACGTTTCTCACTAGTTCAGTTAGGCCTGTCAGAATATTTGATGACATCACGGATTGGCACTGTGGTAACAGAGTCATTAGTGTAAAGGCCAGGCAGTAGTGATTAACTAGCACATCTTTGTACGCCACAAGTAGCTGCCATCACAGGGGAGAAGGTTTTATCATTGCTGACCAGCTGCTGCCTGTGATTGAGGACAGATTGCAAACAGTACAATATGAAATATGAAATATGGATTAACCCCCCGCTGGTGCATTTAATAGGAAAAGCTGAATGTATTGTATTAGATGCAGGTGAAAGTCCTTTACTATATCCAAGGCTTAAGGCTTGGATAGAAAAGTGATAAAACTGAAAACTTTTGCAAATTGTAAGCAGAATATTTGTAAAGATTTACCTGCATTGTAAGAGACATCATACTTTCTAACCAAACTATAACTGTTTAACATAACTGCACCCTTAGCCAATGTTTGGAGTAAATGAGATGTATTCCTGCTCTTATGACAATCTTTTTAAAGCAGAAAAAGTCAACAGAATAAAGGTGTCGGTAGCCATACATTTGGCTAAGGCCCTAAGAAAGGTTGCAGCAAAAGTAATTTATCTGCTGTAAATTGTGGAAATATTGGAATATTATCCCTATATGTGCTCCTACGGCCACTTGTAGAGCTGTAAAGATTACAGTTTATATCTCTGATGTGTTTGCTGTCCTACAGATGTGACACACACAAAGAAATCTGATAGCCCTGGATACAGACATGGGGGGGAACCTTTTGAAAGGGTGCCCAAAAAAATAACCTAGACTTTAGAAAGTATGATGCAATGATGCTGCCTCTGCCTCAACCTCAGATTGCCCTTTTTATCTTTTTGTATTTTTATTGTTTGTATCCAAGGGAGAGGCCACCTTAGTATTTAACTTTGAAAGGTTTTTCTTCCCTAAATAATGACTTTTTGCAGTACTAAACTTCAAAAAATGAAAATTCATAAATCATAAAAGGTTAGGATGGTAAATGGCTGTTTTTAGTTATCAGTGGTGGGCTCAGAGAAAACACAGATTGCAGTTACTAATCAGCTCATACGGCGATTGGAAGAGTCTCTAAATGATTTCCACATTAAGAGTTATTTCTTTCCGATGACTTTATAAAAGCACATAAAATTGATGGATATATGACAGAGAAAAAATATAAATAATAATAAGAAAAATTATTTTTTAAGGCAATTATAACATGGGTGTTTTTTTTCTTTTCTGTTCTTATTGTTTTAAATATTTTGATTCTATAAATTATATTCAATCCAAAATGTTATTTAGATAAAAGGAAGATGATTTAGTGTTAATTCGGATTCAGCTATTGGATTATAGTAAATTTGTAGTCTTTCACGAGTCCATCTCAAGTACAACAAAACAAACAAACAAAAAAATGTATTTTAGAAACCAAGGCCATTTTTAAATAGCTTACCAACCTTAGTGTGTGAGTGTGTGTGTGAATGTGTGAATGACTGAATCTAGTTTAAAGTGCTTTGGTCAAATTGAATGACTTGTAAAAGCACTATAAAAGCACAGGCCATCCTTTATGGGGAGGTTTGTAAAGCTAAAACTTGGTTTGGATATGAGAACAAAATCATGCACTGCTTCTGTTTAATCAAAAGTGGTGTCAGTGCTCAAAAAGAAAAGATATAAAAAAAAACTTTAAAAATATCCAGTTGGAAAGTACTCTTTGCTGCGGTAAACGGTTATTGCAGTGTTTTACAATTTACTTCATAGCTAAAACAGAAACTGTTTCAATACAAATAAGCTAATTTAAAAGAGCCTGACACAAGTTTGAGAGTTTTTGCAGAAGTTTGCCTCCTCTGATGACAAGTTGTAATGATACCAGTGTTGTAGACGTTCTAACAATTTAGCATTACACATATTATGTCTCATCTTTTTCGTCATGAATATTAGATTTCTGTCACAGCATGTTACTCTTGTGTGGAGTCTGTGATGGGGTTTGAGGTGCACTTGTGGTTGGTCATTTGTCATCTCTCTTCAAAAACCTTCAAAAACCTTTTCTTCATTTAACCAAACTTTGTGTTTTTAACAGGAATTGACACAACTGGCACCTCACAAAACATAGTAGGACAATAACCCATGGGGATAAATGACTGTAACATTACACTTACACTGCAACAAAGAGACATTTTCAGTAATCCAAGGAAAAGGTTATATTGGCACTACAGCAATCAAATGCGTTTCCTATATGTTGAGCTTCTTTCATGTCCCCAAAGGTGTTTTTGAAGATTTGATCTGTTATCATAAGCTCTAATCTTTGAGCTTAAAAGGGCTTATTTCCTTCATCCTAATCTCCAGATCGCTCTACAAATTTTCTTTGAAATTGAGGTGTTATTCTGGGATGCAGGTTAACACTAGAATAACTGCCTGCTGTTTTGATGCTTTTCCATTCTGTATGCTACCTGGGCATCTTGCTACACATTCTCACCCCCAACTCGTCAAATACTGACTTGGTCAAGCACCCTGTGACACCCATACCGACGCTCAGGGTTACCCTTAGTGTCAAATCTTGACAATATTGGGTGTATGACAGGTTACTGAAACGCATGTGACCTGAGATGAACCTTTTAGCCTATTTAAAATTTTGCAGTTTAAAGTTCATTATCAAACATGTGCGAGTTCCTGCCTAAACCTCTGTTGCACCTATTATGTCATGAGAGGGGTAAACCTGTCGTGTCAGTATCTGACCTGCTGAGGGCTTTACCAAATGTCAATTTTCAATGAGCTGGTAGTTATGCTGCTTTGGCCTGGGATGCAGCACACAGAAAAGAGAAACTCCACAAACTAGGTCTATCAGCATAGCTTTGCTCCTCATCAAACAGGCTCCAGGTGGTGAGCATTTGGTAATTGCCATCCTCAACACGGGCCTGCCACAGGGTTGTGTTTTAAGCCCTCTTCTCTCTCTTTACACGTGATTTTTCTACTTTTACCACCCTACCCCACCACTCCCGGAAGCAAACAAAATACATGGTTATGAAGATTTCAAATGGCACCACTGTATATATAAGACATTTCTTATGCATTATATAGTTGAAGTACTTTTCTATAATATTTTTTTTTTCTTTTATATTGGAAATGTAATATTCTCATACCAAATGTTGGGATTTTTTTTAGCTTTTAATACAAAATCATCACATTTACCAGAAATAAACACCTGGAAACATAACTTAGTGTGTAATTACTTTATATGCTATGTTTCACTTTGTGAAGAAACTTTGTCAAGAAACTGCAACTCAAGCCTGAAGCAGATTTCTGAGACTATGACACATTAAAAATCTGATTGAGCGCAGGACTTAATGTTACTTGGATATTTTCATATTTTCTAATTGATAAACTAATAAAGGTAAATTGTATTCCCTCTGATACAGTCTCTATTAGAAATCCTCATTCAATCCTTTTGGAGAAATTGCAGTAAATACGGTTTTAATGAAATATTTGCTGCTGCCATGTTCATGATTAGTCTTTTCAAAATAACTTTGCGTTGTCTATGTGGAGTAATATTGCAGATGCCAACGAGAATCTTATCTTTGCGACAACTTATCTGGATAATAAATAAAGGCTATTCATTTTCACCCTCACAAATAGGAAGGAATCAGAAGCTGCTAAGTTGTACATTAGGTTTTGCACTAACAAAAAATGAGCATCAAAGTGTAAATCATAACAACAATTGTTTTCACAGGGACAAAGACCTGCGCTTTTTAATTTCCTGTATTCTTCCTAAACAGGGGAGGACCACACTCTCCGCATCCTGCTCTACTCACTCATCTTCTTTTCGAGTGTATTTGGGAACCTTCTGATTATCGTGGTGCTCACGTTCAACAAGCGCATGCGGACTGTCACCAACACCTTCCTATTGTCACTCGCCATGAGCGACCTAATGATGGCCATATTTTGCATGCCTTTCAACCTAATCCCCAGCATACTGAAGGACTTCATTTTTGGGGCTTTGATGTGCAAGATAGTGGCCTATCTCATGGGTAAGTCGCAAAAGGATTGAGGGAAGAGAGATTAATCTGCTGTTGGAAATTAGATGGGGGAACGTCTGTCTGTTGTCTAAGTCTTTATTAGAGACATAGGACCTGATTGAACCTCACACACCCACACATGCTGGTTTAACTGTTTAACTCCTTTCATTGTGGTAAACCTAACCTGAACCAATTGTGATTAAAATAGAGACTGTTCACATCTTATCCTTAAATCCCAAATGACTTTCACTATAATGCACATTGACTCCAACATTACGTACATACACACATTTCAACACAAAATAGCACAGTTTTTTTAACAGGTAGAAGTCATTAACATAAATGTTAAAAGTTTTCATTTAGTTATCAGTCACAACTTGAGAGAAAAATAATCTCCATGAAATCAAATCTCACTTTAATGAGAATTATCATTAACAACACAGCTTTTTTAGGCACAACAGGGAGTTAGAAAATTAGCAAGTCAGTAATGAACTCCACAGTCAGATAGATAGATAGATAGATAGATAGATAGATAGATAGATAGATAGATAGATAGATAGATAGATAGATAGATAG
>JAUZNJ010028378.1:0-16130 GCA_034780135.1 Jordanella pulchra
TGAACTGTCTTTGTGAAGTGCCATGAGATGACATGTGTTGTGATTTGGCGCTATATAAATAAACTGAATTGAAAACTACAAACAAGCTTACTACATCCCACTTTAATGGATCACAATTCTATTAAACTTATTCAATTTAAGCCAAAAGCTGTTTTCTGTCATTGAGGAGAACATTTCAAAGGGAGCAACATTTAATCATCATCACCTGGAAAACCATAAACCTGCTTCCAGACACATTTTGAAAGATTTAAACAACATTTTTGGTGCCAAGAGACCCTAAGGAGCAGAGCTAAGCATAGGAATGAGCGAATGGTATTCAGCAGAGGTGTGGTTAGGGGAAGAAAAAGTAGCTAGTTAGCCAAGTTTAGCATATAGACTCAAATTTCACTATATATAAACAACCAAACATTTATATAATAGCTGTTAAACATATTTTTTTCCACTGTCTGACATTGAATCAATCCAAAGGCCCTTTCTTTTTTGTAAATGTATTTATCTACTACATTTAAATGTGGTCCTTTATAGAACCCCAGTGTTACAGTCTTGACAAACATCTAAATCAGGGTTTCTCAGCTCGAGTTTGGTGTCCTGTACCTTTTAGATGTGCCTTTGCTTCATCACACTAGAGTTAGATATTCAGGTCATTAGCAGGACTTGGGAGAAATAGGCTTAATCTGAACACCTTAAATTGTAGCTCCTATCCTCTCACCTTGCAAAGGGTCAAAAATAAGAACTCTACCCAGGGTTGGACAGCATCTCTGGACTGCTGTGCTGAATCCGGGAAGCCTTACAAATGTCATTATGCTGTAGACTCACATGTGAATGACACTGGCCAAATTGGGATTACAACCTTCCAGAAAACAGCTTTTAAAAAAAACAAAGTTACACAGATGTAGTGAATGAATGAAGCTCTCTATTATAAAACCAAAAATATATGAATGTGTGCACATTAGCATATGTGTAAAAAAATACTTGTCACAAAACCATGTATTTTTGTTAAACTGTGTGAGCTGGATGGTGCCTGTAGGTTCTGTCAACCAAAGGATTGTGGACAACCGTATAGTTCCTAGCAGCAGCTGGGGACATCAGGAGATCCCTATGCTAAATGAATTGATGTTAGGAGGCAGCTATTCCAAGCTCCTTCCTTACTGCAAACACTATTCAGATAGCACTTATTATGGCGACTGTGGGCACATTTCCGCAGTGGCTTTAGTGTCCTCCTGACTTAAGGTATCTGGAATGAGCCCCTGACTGTATAATGAGGAGGTAATCCAGCGATTTATTTAAAGTGTGAAGAAACAGAGACAAATCTAAAAAGATGCAGGATGTCGGACCTTGAAGACTGGAATTAAGGAACCTTGATCTAAATTTGATGAAATTCTCAAAAAAATCTCTTATAATTCTCACACTAACCAGATATCATTGCATAATATTTAATACACACCTAAAATGGATTGGGACAAAAAAAGATTAATGAAAAAAAAAAGCAAAGTAAAAAGAAAAAGCAAGAACAATTTCACTGGAAACACTACAATAAAATAAAGCCATGGAAACTGTAATGTTATAGATATATACTTTATTAATTCTCTCTGATAAAATAAAATTACAAAATAATTTCAACCTCAAACGGCACTTTCCTTGTTGATAATTAGTTAACGTATTAATGGTACATGTATCATAATTGTCATGACAAATGAGAAGAATACTATGGTTTTATAATGTAAGATATCAGCTGTGACTGCGTTTAATCATAATGGTAGAAAAGACTAAGCAATACAAAGCTAGAATTTTGTTAAGAGCATACTGTACAATATTTCAAGCGCATGTAATTCAGTATTCCGGCCACAGCATGTCGCTATAATATTGTTTTCAGTGTTATCTCCGAAGTAAAGGTAGGCTTGTCTCTTCTTCACATCTCACCAGTATAATTCCTCTCCCACATATACATTTCAGTAGCAGATGTTCCTTCATGGCCATTGATCCTTTGTAAGGTTTATTTGTGATCCCTTATGTTCATCCACAGTCCTCCTCCCTAAAGAGCAGTCCACTCTCACAAGTCCATTCCCATGTTTTTCACAGTTATTCCCTAAGAAATGTTGTCAGGTTATCTGTCTGCTCCTGCTATCTTTTGTCCCAAGTGACAGCAGTGTTCCCTGCCTTTGAAGTCCATTTAAGAGAGAGCACTTTGGTTGTTGAGGTGTGTGTATATGTGTGTATATACTGTATATATATATATATGGGTGTATGTGTATGGTTGTGTGCATCTGAGTGGTGATATATCAATGAAGAAGCGAGCAAGCAAGGTTGCAATTCTATGTGTTTTTGTCTTTAAACAGAATACATTCATAATAACAGTGATGAGTTATTGTAGTAAAGCAGACAGAGCACTAAGGTCAGGGTTCATGGGCAGAGCCATGCATGAAAACCACTTAAAAGTTGCCAACTTTTTGATTATATAAATAATTCAGTGTTGTCTTGGTATCAATTATTATTGTAAAGGCAATATTTAAGCCACACCAGGCACCTTTTTATCTTGGATGGGAAAACATAAAAAAATAAACAAAATGGACTGGGTTGGAAAATAGTATACAGGTACATCATTCTAGGCGGGGAAATAAGCATAAGTTAAATTAACAAATGAGATTGTGCACCAAAATTCAAGAATACTCAAGAAGTTCCACTTAAAATAATTTGCTAAAATACCAATTTGATAAGAATTTGACAACAATCAGACAAACGAATGCACTTAATAAAATTGATGATTGAAAGTCTTTCATGTGACTTCTGTGCAAAACACAATTGTGTACTGTGTTACAAATGTTCACTCAGTCACTATTTTGTGTTCATCATGAAAAGGAAAAAACGGAGGGTAGGGGCTAGTTTTATATTTTATAGTATAGCCAATCTGATATTTGCAGGGCAGAATATTTCCAGTTCTAAACTCAGAGGATACAGGAAAGCACATCTACAAGTGAGGTAGGAATGGGTTGGAAAGACGTATCAAGGCATCTTAAAAGGTGTCTTTTTCAAACTGTTTTAAGCTTGCACATTTTTTTTGCACGGTTTAAAGTCCATCAACGAGATACAAGGGATTGTGAGAGAGTAATAAAAAAAATGTCTTCCCCTATGTGAAAGTCAGCAGGATAAAATTGGGTTACTACATTTTTTTTAGAATAATATATCTGATTTTAGTTATAATTAAAAATGTCTGTCTTCATACCACACACTCATTGTACTTCTCTGTTGTAATGTTTCTATGTGCCCAAGGATGGTCTGTGCCTCTCATTACATCATAACTATTAATATCTCAGAGAAGAGAAGACATATCCTCTCAAATATACATGTCTGTGCTTTGCCAACTTGTAAACCATCCGAATGGTATATGTTTGTAAAACAAAATATACCTATAAAATATTTAACATATGATTGTATTGTTCATTAAAGTATATGGAATAGCTTGCATCAAAGTGCTGCTTTTTAGGGTTTACCATTGATGGAGTTAATAGAGAAGCTAGCCAACAGTCAAAATGAAGCTAAGTTTTTTTGTTGTAATTTAACCTACATTGTATCTTTGGTATCTTTTTTATCTATAAAAACTTGACAGTCAAGGTTTGAATTATAGTTAAAGGAACCATTTCTGTCATGAACCCATAAATACCTAAACCAAAAAAGATGTGAAGCACGCTGCAGTATAGTGTGTCTGGTACATCTCATATCAGACATTCATGTTAGGGCAAGTTTGCTTAGGTTACGCAGCTTATTTAGCTCAGACAATGAGAGGATTGGTATCTCTATATGCATGAGAGATGTGGACTTCGTTTAGCATAGCTACTACTTATTTAACCTAAGCCACTATGCCTACTATGTATCGGTTCCCTTCATCATTTCTGCTAATTTTGCACAAAAAAAAGGTTGAAATGAGTAAGAGCAATTGATTTTACATAAAATTTTTAAACATCCACTATGAATTGATCAGAAAATACTTCAGAACTCTTATTTTTCCCCACCATCCCATTACTTTTATTACTCCAGTTTAGATTTAAATATTTCCAAGTATTTTGATTCTCCAGCATTATCACAATATCCTGCAGTCCTGCTGTAAATAAACAATATCATACCGAATATTGTGAGCAAATCAGTTCATTTTTCGTTGCTTAAGCTACTAATGAAATAGGAATATAAATAATCATAAAATGTTCACATATAATTGGATTAAATTACTTAATATCTAAAAGAAATAATATTCCCATTTACAAAGGATTTTATCCATGTTTAGCTTGTTGAATCTTATGGAACATGAACACTTAAGTTTTCTTCCTCAGCTTAAAGGTCCCATACTATGCAAAATTCAGATTATAAACATTTTGTAACAGTCCCATGTGTGTTTGAAATGCTCTGTTTGAAAATCATTTTCCTTATTATGTTATAAGGGGAAATCCGCTGTCCAGAGCCGTCTCTAGCACCACAATGTATGGCCCTCATCTAATGTATTAATCGCTCCTATTCATTATCTTTATGAACTCTGACTGGTTGTCGTGGTTGAGGGTCGTGGGCGCATAGCCTTCAGGCAGACGGGGGCGTGGAAAGCCAAAACAGCTCATCCAGAGGAGGGCTAAATGAGGACATTTTTGGTAAAAGCCATCTGCCTAATCTGGGATGAATTTTCCTGCACAAACAGCAAAAACATGCTAAACATGCAAAAACAAAAGCATAATATGGGGCCTTTAATGTTTAGGAAACTGAGTATAAACTATCTTTGGCAAATAATAATAATAATAAAAAACAACTAAATAAATAATGGGGTTTAAGCTAACGCGGGGGGCAACAGAACAGGCTGGTTTAAGCAGAAAACAAGGACAAAATGGCGTCAAATTTTTGTTTGTTAAAATCTGATAGCAACACAGCAGACTTCCTGTGTCGTGCACCACATAGTAAATGAGTGAACAGTCTCATTTCAGCACAGCAAACCCACATTTACTCTTAAACGTTAAGTGTCTCTCCCTCATCGTAGACAGGTGAATGCAGTGATAAAGCCCTGTTGTGTGTTTTTTTTAAAAACTTATTTCACCATCTTCCACTGCCTCAAGCATCATAATTACAATCCGTGATGACTAACGTCTCTCTCTGTTTATTTCAGCTCTGCCTGTAATTGGTGCGGCTCAGTGACCGGTTACAGTTCTCCCAACCGAGCAGTTAAAATGTCAAAACTATGCATGTAGTGAATCTAACCCACTGCGTTTCCTTATACGAACAGAAGATTAATCATTTTAGATTACCTTTTTTGTTTTTACTCTGTGTCGACATTGCTTGGCAGTGCTCTAAGGAGATAAACAGTGCATTGAGTGCTTGGCAGTATAGGCTTTAGAATTATCATGGACTGGAGGTACATTATGAGACGCTGTGTAAATCTGTGCTGTGTTACCTTGTATTGTGTGTGTGTGGTGCATGCTGCTAGTTTTTTTTTTGTTTTGTTTTAGTATTACGGTCGTATTGATCGAACCTTCTGTTAAAGGGATGCTCGTTAACACACGATAAGCGTTCAGATAGAAAATACATCATAAAGATAAAAAGTCATGGTCATTAATTCCTGACGAAAGGAGTGAGAGATTCAGAGAAGAGTAAGAAAAAAGGGAGAGAGGGAGATAGAGAGAATAAAAGGCCCTTTGCCGTAATTGGAGTAGATTCTATTTAGGAGTTCATATAATTATTCTTGGTTATTTCTCCCCTTCTGTCCTCCCTCCACCCCCTCATTCTCTTTACCTCCATTTCTCACCCCTTTGATATCCTCCCTCCCCCTCACACCTTTAAGAGTCTCCATTTTTCTTTCCGTTCCATTTTCAAAAAAAGTCCTGAATATGTCTCATTCCTCAAACTGGCCCCTTCATCTTAGTCCCATTTCTTCTCCTCTCCGAACACAACAAAATCAAAATGTGTAAAATTTCCAGTGTTAGTGTTCATTCAACTATGCAAGAGTCAGTTCCTTACAAAGAGTTGGTGTTAATCCGTGGAGTTAAAATCAAACAACTCTGTCAAGTGTTGATTGCAGAATCAACACTTGACAGAGTTTCTCCCAGAGTTCCAACCTATCTGTGAACTCCTATAATGCATGCACTGACGACAACAGTAGAGGACTTTCGGAGTTGTGGCGAAGGATGCTGAAGTTAATCCTGCAACCAGAGGGTCGCTAATTCAAATCCAAGCTTACTCCATCTCAGTTGTTGCGTCCTTGGGTAAGACACTTCACCCGCACCGCCTTCTGATGGTCAGAGGGTTTGGTGGCGTCTGTGTACGACAGCCTCGCTTCTGTCAGTTTGCCCCTGGACAGCTGTGGGTACAATATAGCTGACCACTGTTGATGATCAACATTAGCATGTAGTGTCAAAACTCAACACTAGTGTTTGATGTTGAGTTTTGACTCTACACATTAGTGTTAGATCAATTCAATCCTGATAAGTGTTGAATTACAGCTATTAAGAGTGTAGTTCCAACTCTGTCACAGTGTTAACTGTCTAACACTTTCAAAAGTGTTATTTTAACTCGATCTAGTGTGGACCAGTATAGACACTTTAAAAGTGTTAAATTTAACTCCCTAGGAGTTGAATTAACACTTCCAAATTTGCTGTGTACTGTTGTCATGGCACAAACGTTTCAGGAGATCTCCAAAAATGGATCTCCTCTGCCTTCAATTTACTCCTTTAGTCTGATGTGAGAAGATTATCAGAGCCTGTCGTGTTTACTTCTCTGTGTTCTGCTTCCATATCTGTCCCGCTCTTCTCCTGAGGCTGGTACTCAGCAGCTTGAGCTACAAGTATTGGGATTGGGAGTAGCCTCCAGGCTCACTTCCGGGCTCACAGGTGGGGGTGACAGCGGGGTCTCCAAGGATAAGCTAGAGATCTGTGCTAAGGTTGATGGAGGAGCTGCAACCTGGACCGGGGAGACTGAAACCGGTGCTGTGGTTAAGGATGCAGTTGGTGACAGAGGAACGACGGCGCCTCCACCTCCTGAGCCTCCTCCTCTGCCATCACGTGTGTCCCTGTCTCGGAGCAGGTGAACCAAGGCGGCGTGCTGGGCACTAAGGGTTGCGGAGAGGTGTGCGGGCAGGGCGTTGAAGCCTGCCGTGAGCTGCTCCACCCGCTGCTCCAGGGACAGCATCTGTCGCTCCAAGTCCTCGCTGCGGTCGTTGAGCTCTGACATAAGCTCATACATGACACTCTGCATCTGTGGGAGGACAGTTGGAGATGTCTCAGTGCACAGAGATTACTTCTAAGAAAAGACAGAAAAAAAACATAGGGATGTTCTTGTTTGAGCTTTTATTTAAAACAATCTTTGGAAGTACTACTTAGGGTTTAACAGTAACCTCAAAGTTAAAAGATCCTTCAAGCAATATTACTGGAGAATTAATAGGTTATAAGCTCTTTATTAATTCTAAATCATCAGGGGAGAGTTGCAGGACATGATTCAAACACTGAGCAAGGTTCACTACTTGGCTGATAAAATCAGGATTGTCTTTTATAATCTAATTCATGCAACAAACAAATAAGAACGTTTGTGCCGACTGCTGTTTGTTTACAGCCTTTGCATTACCTGCAGGCTAAACCCCCCCATCCTTAAAAGCTAAAGACGCCTCTGTCCAAAGCCATGGGGAAGGAAGTAATAATGATAATTATTTATAAAAAGTATAATTATAATAATGTCCGCAGATATTTTTGCTTGTCAGTTTTCACCCGACTTTAAGATGTACTAAAAAGACACAAAAACTGCTGAAGCTGTTGAATTACTGATTTGGAAAATTTTTTTGCATGCGGTAAACACTGACATTTGCATATCTTTTCCACTGATGAAGTCGTGTAGTTTGGTCTTTAGAATATGATCTGCATTGTCAAGTTAAACCAATAAATCTGATTGGCTTGAATATTTTTACTATCTCCACACTTCTGGAGTACACTTTACAAAGAATCTAGTCTTGTCTCGTGATCTCAGCTCAGACTAAGACCTTTGGCTGAAAGCTTCTCCAAAAACATCACTGGTAGGAAATGGGAATATTATTCAAAGTTTAGTCATATTTAATTAACACAGAAAGATTAAACTTTACTAAAATAAAGTTATTTTGTGCTTGAATACATATCACTATGCACGATTTTACAACTTAGTTTTTTTTTAACCTATATTCATTCACTGTATAGATAAAGGTAAATTATGAAAAGCATGGTTAAAAAAAAATCAATGAAATATTTAAAGTGAACTATTTTATTTCTGATGTTTGTTTGTTTATCACATCTGTTTGTAGGAATGTAAAGAAATGTGAGGTGAGTTGTTCCTGCGTTTCTTTGGAGGGAACAAACCTCAAGTTTGGACAAAAGCTGAAATGTCTTGAAAGAGAGGAAAAACTTGACACACATATTAATGAAAGCAAACATGCTAAAAAAGGTTTTGCACACGCTATGTGCTGAATTTCAAACTCAACAACTTTGCACCTGTTTTGAAGATCTGCTCTGTGTCAACAAACACGTTTTAAGATGCACAAAACTTTAGAAAAAAAATAGGCCCTAAATGCTCTGCAAAGAATTTAACAAATTTAAAGAAAACAACAAACAGAACAAGTTTTACATTTATTATCTTCTTTTGTTTAACTTTTATTTTCTATAGAACAAAATCACAACAATGCAGGTGTTTCTCTTCTTATCTTTTTACAGAAATCTTAATTAATGTGTTTTTAAATATATATTTTAGAAATAAGTCGTATTTCTTTTCTTAAATTCTAATGCTGATTTCTTCAATGACAAAAGCTGAAACATAAAAAGCAGATTTATGTATGAAACAGTGGGATTCTACAAACAATTTAACATATAATCAGGACTTTTTTCCAATTTCTACTTTTTTCAAAACTGTTAAGATTGCTTTCTCCCCATGCATCTTAAATTTGATGTTATACTCTGTTACCATAGTTGTTATAATACTCCGATGGCACATTTCAGTTATTTTACATTAACAAAATGTTAGTACAAAAACAGTCAGCAGGTCCCTCACAGGATTTATTCCTTGTACTGGATCCTATATTCAGTAAATGATCTAAACACTTTCTTTTCACTAGTGTACAGCAGTGGGAATGATTAGCAAGATGCAAAAGAAAACGAATCCAAGAGGGAGTATTCGATGGAATGATGAGAGGCATGATGGTATAACATTGTGAACAGAGAGTAAGAAGAAGAGAAAAGAGAAACGAATAATCAAAGGAAGGCAGCACAGTGTCTCTATTCTTGCTTCTTCTGGGCTCTGTAACCATGGTAAAGATGTAAGTGGCCAATTGAGATGGAGTCATTGAGATGGCGTAATTGCAAAATATTTGGTGCTAAAGCCATTGCTTCTTGGAAAGACACACACACACATGTTCTCAATCTTTGTCTGCTATTCAAGTCTCAATCTCACTCACTCTGCTCCAAGTTTCTCTCTCTTTTTACAAACACACACACATGCATGTTCGCTCACATTCTCAAACACCCACATGCTAACAGAAAAAAAACAGGAGCTCTCCCCTCCTTCCTCCTCTCATTTCCTCCTCACTCTCTCGCTCAGTCATCCCTGTTTTAACACTTTGCTGTGGTTGCCAGGAGATAAAAAGCCACAGAAACAGGCGGGTCAGCATGGAAACAGAGAAATGCCATGGTATTTTCCCCAGGGGCTTACGGAGAGCTGGACGGGTTACCCTCCACAAGGTATTGGCCGTTTCCAGTATCAAAATGTGGCACAGTTTCAATAAAATTCAGTTTGTTAAGACAGATAATATTCCATTGTCCTAGTCACGAGGGTTAAACTGCTTTTAAAAAGTCAGTCAGTGGTGTATGCCTGAAGGCAAGGACAATTGTCTCCTCTTTAAAAGAAAGATATCAGGAGCACAATCCCACACAGTAACAGTATGACTACCATCTCATTACAATCCAGTACTTGAACTGGGCACAGTTTGGTCCAATTTCAAGGTATACAACAGCTTGAAGGAGGTCTTCCTGAGTTTAAAACAAATTTTAATAAGAAACAAAATACAGAGCAGAATTTTCTCTGTTCTTTGTTGCTACGAGCTGCTGGTCAGCTGGTGGTCGGAAGAGGAGCTCCCATTAAAATACCCCCTGAAGTCAGCAGCAAGAAAACAAAAACTGATTGTTTTAAAAGGTTTAAATATCATTTTGAAAAGCATTTAGTAGCATGGTGTTGTGACATAAAAGCCAAGCTAAAATCCTTGCTGGTAGCTAGTCCAACCATTAAAATGGGTTAAAACTATACCAGAGCCAGGCTTTGGTGTAAGATGAAGTGGAAGATTTTAGGATTCTGAGGTTAGACTATTTCACAGAGAATTTGGTCATTTAGATGCCAGAGATGTGGAGGAAATGGAGGACTATATTTTTTTCAAAATTCACTGGAGGGTTTAAAATCAGCATTTGAATAAAAAAGAAAAGGATAATAATAAAAAAAAACTTTCTTTTTTACCTGAACAGTTACCCATAATTGTGGCTCTTTAATATGGTTTTGAGGAATTCCTTAAACATCCTGTCCAGGATCGGTTGAGGTTATGTCAAAAAAACCCCAACTAAACAGTATGAAGGAAATTTGCATAAAGATTTGAGTTAATTTGCTCAAATGTGTTCATATTCCAGACCAGAATAAATACAATACAAAAGTTCAACAATTTATTTTATAAAGCTTTCTGTGTTTGTAGTGAGGAAAACAAAAAAAGGTAAAACTGTCAAAGCTTTTGGAAAAGCAATTGGGAATCGTAAGTCCACTTCTTGCCCAGAATCTCAGAATCAAAATAAGACTTTTAATGACTTTCATGATAGACACACCTTCTTTTCAGGTTTTCTGTTCTCTTTCTTTCGTTTTTACACTGTCTTCTCTCTGGGTACCAGCTATACACTACTGTATAATAGAACTAACAGGTAGCCTCCAATTATCCAATATCAATTGGCTCTAGTGATTGTTTCTCATTGGTGGCAAACAGCTCATCCCCCTTGACAGACTCAAGGTATTGACAAACTTTCAGGTCAGACCTGTTCTACTTCAATAGTTGCAGAGTTTTACCCCTGCTCCACACTCTAAAAGACTTGTGCGTTAGCTACCCATGCTGACTGTATCAAGTAGTGCGGACTCTGTATAGTTGGGAACAATGAGTAAAATCTGACCAAAAAAAAGTTGTGAACTGGGGTAACTATTTGAGACTGTGGTCAAACGTTGGCACAAACATGCAAGGCTGTGTTTTCCGTACATATATAGTAAAAGATGCTGGAAGACTCCATAACATGAGCTGGGGGATTAAAAACATATCCAACAAAAGTGGCCTGAGAATGAAGCTTTAAGAAAACCCACATGATCTTTGTTTACTCTGACTTATAATGACCAAATGATATAAAAGTAATCTTAATCTCCAAAGCAAGATCCATAATAACTAATCAAAGCCTGAATTAAAGGCCAGTAAAATCAGGACAGAGATTTTTGATCCATTTCTATTTCAACATATAAGTTTTATCAGTTCTGAGTTGTGCGTTAAAGTTCCCCACAAGGTTTTACTGCTGCCAGAAAGCTAAATGTTGAGTTTAGTTTGTGAGTCTCACCTTGGAGAGGTCCACTAGTGTGTTGGCCTGATCACTGAGTTTTCTCTGCTCCATTTTGACACTGCGTAATCTGCAAACAGACATACACACAGATAAAGCTCACAAACAAAGGTGAAACCCGGTAAATACACAGTGGTCAGCCCACAGAGATAATCCCTCTGGATCCACATAACAGCATTTGAAGCGACCGTCACCTTGCTTGGATTGGGTTCATTTTTACCTGCAGTGTCTCGGAAAATTTCTATATGTAAACACAGCCAGTGCAGGCGTAAAACACCATGATGTTGTAGCAGTCTACACATCACAGAGTGGGTCTGGGGTTAATATTAGGGAAAAGTTAAAGGGAATAAAGCCCTCAGGGAAATAACCTGCATGGGATAAAAATTAAATAAATCATTGTACCTAAGTCCACTCATAATCAAAACCTGCTTTGCTCTCAAAACACGCACAATTAGTGGTTCATTGTGTGTTTTCATCAAGCCCTGTGGCAGCCGGCTGTTTCTCTGTTACATTTACCTGCTCCAACCTGGAAAAAAACCACTTCATATGTTCAGCCAAAGAAAAAATGACCCTGTTGCTGCATCTACTGACTTCCAAACACTTTCTCAAGTCTTTCTTTGCAGGGTTAACCATTTTGTGTTACAATTAAGAGTCTTTCCCCCTTTAACTCTGGCGTTTAAAAGGTGATTTCTAATATTTTCACCCATTAGAGGCCAAATCAGTGAGAAAGATAAAAAAGCAACCTATAATTTAGGTGCCAGACATGGCATATATAAACGCAGTTTTGGAATATGAGCATTCAATAATAGGAGAACAAAAACATATTGGTTGAAATGTGATTGGGTTTTGCTGTACAGCCATGTTTCATCAGCCCTTACTGTTGAGATGATATCATGATCAGAGAGCTTCTAATGGTACACAACACACTGATCAGTCCTGCAATTGTGTTTGCCTGGACTGAACTTGCCCTTTAGCAGATAATGAATAATTGTATGTTTGTGTGTGAGAGAGAGTGTGCAGAGATTAGTGCATTTCATTTGATTATCAGCCCAGATTCAAGCTGTGGGTGGATAGAAGCACAGCTGATTTCAAACGCCTCACCAGCTTTGCAGCCACAGTGGTGTGCTTGTGGATGTAGGGGTGTGGTCTTACTGATGTATGGCCTGCAGGAACTTCCGCTGATGTTTGCGGACCCTGGAGTGGTCGATCTTCTTCATCAGCTTGGTGTGCTTGTAGATGAGCCAAGTCTCCCTCAGCACATTAGCTGCAGCGTTCTTTATCTGTCTCCAGACAATAAATTTATGAAGACATTTGTTAGCAACAGGTAGCCCTTGGCAACTGAAGGAGGCAACAGGTTGATCTGCTCTTGTTTTTCTTCCTTTTAACTACCGTCTCTGTGCACAAAAATAAAAGCCATCTTTTTTGTCTTCTCAGCGGCTACCCCCATCCTCTGTGTCAGGCTTGCCAACAATTTTTATGAGTGCTTTCATTGCTTCCTTCACGCACTCCTCTACTTGCTTGTAATGCCTACAGTACTGTTCCTTGCAAGACTTATTCATTCTCCTTTAGCTTTTAATATGCTTTCTCTTTAACATTAATTATGTGGGGATTATATAGAATAAACCAACACAAAGTATTGCATAATTGTGGAGTGTAAAGAAAAAAAGATGGTTTTTCACATGTTAAAAGTGAAAATGAGGAAGGAATTAATATTAATTTTGAATAAATCAATGCTATATTTAACAACCTGCTAAAAGAATTACAGCTGAAGGATTTTTGGAGTTTGTCTTTACCAATATTTACAAATGTCAGTAACTTCCTGTAGCAGGGTTTCTTTTCAGAATTGCCCTGTATTTATTTGCATTCTTTTTATCATTCTATTTATTTGGTTGCATTATTGTAAATTGGGCCTATCCTATTCACTTCCTAAATTAAATGCATACAATATTTTCCCCGCAGTTAATGTCAATACATGTTCTTACTCCTAGAGCTGTGAGAACAAGATGACATCATTTTGTCGCATCTCTGTCTTGGGGTTCCTGTATGGCCAGAACTTAGATTAGATTAGATTAGATTAGATGAGTTTTATTGATCTCACAGCGGAGAAATTCACACGTCACATACCGGCAAAGTAGATAAGAAGGTGCAAACAAGGAGGAAAAGGTGCATTAAGAATAGACAAGAAAAAAATAACACAAAATTAAAGATAATAAATAAGGGATAAAAAATACAAGGGAGTTAGCACAGTATTATATACAGGTGGATTTTTTACATTAAAGTGTAATAGGCAATTGAACAACAGTGAGGTAGTGGTATTGACTATTATATTCACGTCTTGGAACTTTGTTCTTGCAGTGCATTTGAACTTTGTTCTTGCAGTGCATTTGAGAACAATTGTGAAATTGATCAGGATTTGGATGGATGTTGTTAAGTTAGATTAAAGGTTAGGCTAAAGTGAAGATGATTACTTTAGTTTTAAAGTCAAACCTTTGCTCCTCTATTCAGATATGGAGATTTGTTACGTAACGGAAAGTTTTGAAGACCTGCAAGAAAATATGAAAAATACAAACTATTATACACTAACTCCTCCTTTAGGAATCTGACAAGATGCTTCCACTGTGGATGTGTTGTGTGATACAAGCTACAGTTTATTGGACTTCCAGAAGCTGAGTTTCTTGTAAACTGTGACCATTCTGAGACAAATTAAACTTTTTGCTTGTTCTTGCAACCCCTAGACCAGAACAAGAACAAATGTAATGCTTCTTGCAGACAATGTAACAAGCTTTATGCAATTATTTGGGTTTGAAATATATTATAAATGTTAATGTCGTTAGCATTTAAAAAAAAGACAAGCATATATTCATCATATCTAATTCAAAATGACTAAATTATCATAGCTTTGTAAAATAATTCAACACAGCACCGCTGCTGTTCATTAAAACAAAGAACCTTTCTTAATTATGAAAACAACCATAACAAAATCCCTGTTTAAGTGGCTGCTTATAAGCTGTAGCTGTCAAAGACATTCCTTATCTAAGGAAAAGTGAAACATTAGTGTAATATAATGATACTGTTCCATAGAAAGGCTAATGGAAGGAGTCAATTTTTGCTATGATGCTGCAGCTGCTTTTAGTTTAAGCCGTCGGAATGTAAAATCTGATAAAACAGAATGTCAGAGCCTGCCTAAGGCTTGCCGAAGGATCAATAATATTTAACGTGAATATCTGCTTCATCCCTCTCTATAGGTTGCTACATAATTACCAGTCCGGGGTCTGACGTTGAACAGAGAAAAAAAAAAAGCGAGAGTAGATACAATAGAGAGGAAAGATGGTAACAATAAATGTGAGGACATAAACTGAATGAGAGACTTCAAAGAGCTGGTGAAGACTAAACAAAGAACAATTATAGCCCCATATGAAGGGAACAAAAGAGCCCAGCAGCCTGGCTAATCAGCACCCATCCTTTGTAAGGATCGCTCCCAGAGACCCCCCCTTACATGTTCACACAGTGTTGGCTGCAGACCAAGAGGGTGGAGGCCATGGCCCTGAGAGATGTGTTTACACTGACCCAGAGGAAGTCAAGCCAAGATGGCATAGCGTCCAACCAAACTGACCAGCAGTGTTGTTTGTTGTCTGAATATCAGAAAATATCAACTTCGTTTTAGATATTTGAGTTCAAGATATATTTGCCTTTATTTTTCCAAACTTAGATCTACGATATTTTAAAGTCAGTAAAATCTTATGTACAAAGCTGTGATTACTCCCCATTAAACAGAGAATTGGAAGCGGTGTTTAAATACCTCTATTAGCTTTAGTGGAAATATAAAGCAGACCCTGTCTATGAACCATTAGTCCAGTTTAAAGTATTACGAGGGTCTAGACTCTAGAGCATGGGTCTGCAACTTTTCATATCCAAAGAGCCATTTTGCCCTTAGTCCGGCTAAGTAAAAGTCATTTAGAGCTGCAAAACGTTACATGAATTTTTAATAAAGCACAACCTATTATTTTTGTTAAACTTCTATCGTAGAAAATTTGCTGTGGTTTTAAACAACACACAGTTTATTTATATTGCTAGATTTTAAAATAAGGAAAAAACATAAAACAATTGTGGCATGCTGAGAATGTTCAGTTTAGGCAACTGGACGTGTAATTTTCTAGATGACGTTTCGCCTCTCGTTCCAAGAGACCTCATCAGTTCTGACTGATGCAGGAGAAAACAGAGATAAATATACTGTAGGTGTGTCCAAAAGTTGAGGAGGTGGCCTCAGACATAATTTATCCCCCACATACAAAAAGCACTTTTAGGAACCTTACCCAAAAGATTCACCTCACACCCACCTCCACCTGACTCAACAGAGCCATGTGACCGAAACCACTCTTGACGACCCATCAGAGCCACCTTTTGTTTCTTCTCTCCTCCTTATAAAACTTTTGGACACACCTACAGTATATTAATCCCTGTTTTCTCCTGCATCAGTCAGAACTGATGAAGTCTCTTGGATGAGAGGCGAAACGTCTTCTAGAAAAACTT
>JAUZNJ010028380.1:0-16130 GCA_034780135.1 Jordanella pulchra
GTTCTGAGGACACATCCCCTGTAACTCTGTTCTGGACTCTGTGTTAAATAAAACGTCTTCTTTTCCACTACAACCTGGTTCTGCCTCTGCCTCACCACCCACCAAACAACCGCATCATGACAAACATGTTAAGATGATTAGATAAAAGACACTGGTTGGACTGACCAGTTAAATGTGGGGTGATCTACATCAGACCACAGAGAAACACTTCCAGTGGAACAAGTTAACTGACTGAACACAAGATGCCATCTTTGCACCGCAGAGCCTCCATGTTCAGTGGATCCGAGTGTTTAAGGGTTTAAGATTTTTACCGCTTTAATGTGTTTTAAATCTTTAGGTTTCCCAACATCACAGGTTGTCATGCCTTCATTTCTCCAAATAATCCTGTAAACAAACCATGAGCTTTTTGACAGTTACAGTTGTTTAGGTGTTCAGAATATCTATGTTCATTGATCTGGATTCCTCCAAATCAATTCTATGCGACTCAATTTCTGTTATTTTATTTAATATGACCAAACCAAACTGCAATAATTTCAATAAATTCAAACCATACTGTGTAAATAAATTGGCTTTAATCACATTAACCTACAGACTCGCTTTGATTCCTTTCATTGCTGCACAAAATGTTTGTGCAAATGTGAATCACAGCTCTGAAGTATTCCTGATTTATTTGTGTTTAAACCAGAAAATAAAAATCTAATTTCCAGCCTTGCTTAAAGCTTTATATATATATATATATATATATATATATATATATATAAACAACAGCGCAGGTGTCAATGAACAACTGACAATGTCAGAAAAGACGTACGAAAGGTTATTGGAAAAGTTTGACTCGAGCTTTGAGGGGCGGAGCAACAACAGATCTGGAAGAAGCCGCCATGTTTTATATAACTTTAGATAAGCATCTAAGCTTTTTAAAGTAAAACCAAGAGCATTGTTGAAAAAACGATATAGGAGCATTAAAGCCTCCTGCTTTATAGGATTTTAGAAAAAGACGATTTTTGTGGGCGTTTCCATCCTTGAGTGGATGTCAGTCAGAGCAGATGTCCGACTTCATTCAGTCTGAATCGGCCTAATGAAGCAGAAACATTTTATTAAAACAGTGAACCTTTGGCACTAAACCAGGAAGAATCCAGGGAAACAACAAAAGTCATTGAAGGTTTGATCCTTCAGGGACGACATGCTCACACCCACAGTCCCACATGGTCTCCCACTCAGAGTGGAGTGGGACGCCTTTGTTCCGTCCCTTTCATTCATTCTGTTGAACTTGATACATGCATTAAGTGTGGATGGACCCTGGAGCTGCATGTCTTCACACCATATGCACCCCCCCCCCCGCTGCCACCCCAGGCAGCGCCACATGAGGGCGCCGCGCTCTGTTATATAGTCATACATGAACGTGGCGTGTTTAGATTATTTCCACTGACAAGTATGTTTATCTAAATCAGATCAGACTGCCATCTCAGGTACCCCCCCCCCCCAAAAAAAAGGCACTTTGATGAAAACAAAGCGATAAGCCTTGCATTCATGTGATAAATGAATGCCAGGCAGGTTTTCTGTGTCTGTTAGGTGCATCTGCCGTCTACCCGAATGGGAAATTAAAAAACGGTGATGGTGGGGGGGGAGTTATGCTAAACCTATAAAGTTGGCCAGAAAATCTCTTCCCCCTCCTTCACAGCGGCAGTTGTTTGGGGAGAAGGAGCACCATGCTTAAATAATAACATTCCAGGTGGCTTAGTTAATGAACAGTGAAAATCAAATATGGGGCCCTAATCTGGAGCTCGTTACAGGAAGTTTCTTTACAGGGAAGTCACAGGCAAGAAGCGCCTTTGGGGAGAAGAAAAAACACTTTCAGGCTTCAGAAAAAAGGGATCTTTGCTTTTGCTTAAGCTGTCACAGATTTCGCTCATCAAAAAAAAGAGTAAAAAGACAAACTAATGGCACATTTTGGCAAGAAATAAACTAGCTTTCATTTGATTTTAACTTTCATTTTGAAACGCTGAAACTAAAGAAGCATTAGAGGAGTATCCATGGACCCGGGTCGGATTTACTGTCTTAGTTTGCCATCTTGTGGCCGTAGTCGTGTACCACTTATCCTCCCAGACCGATGACTGTGTGCGGCGTGAATAAAACAAAATATCTCTGCTTCTTTTGTCGATATAAACAACATTACAAGCAAGAGAAATCTGTCCAAATTAAGGGCGGCATCTGAAGTCTTCTCAGTGGTACCGTAGAGGGAGGTTCTGTCAGACGGCCGCAGAGTTATTACTCAGCACTGAGTCTCAGAGATGTTTTATCTTGTTATTAACTCGGTTCATTCTGATATCCATATCTGTGCTCGACAGACAGAGAGAGAGCAGGGCTCAAATAAACTCCTGTTTTAATTTGATTTTGTCAGATTCATAACGGCACTTTTAAAAGAGCATGACATGCAAATGTTCTCGGTGGTTTTTTATTGCAAAATAATTTCCAAAGAAGTTGCTGAGGGAATGAAAGCGCGTACGTGTGTGTGTTGGGGGGGTGGTTCGGTCGGTCGCTGCTGTGGGACCTAATTACTTCCATGTATTTTCCTCTGTTTTATAATACTTCAATGTTATTTTGTATTTATTTACTTAATTGAATCAGTCTGTTCACTTTTCACACACTGTCACCCGTATTGAATGGAGCCAGTTTCTTGTAATGTTTATGAAACGATGTTGTCAAAGTTAGATATTTTTACCAAGCTTTAGGTGAAACAGCCGCTGCGTTAGCATCCACCATCACAGCTAACTTGGAGGAACTAGATGGTTTAAATTCGCTGTCTGACAAATCAGGGAAGCAACAAGAAAAGCTTCTGGAGTAAAAAATGTCTTAGAGTCCATCGGTCCGCACGCAGACACAGCTTGGAAACGGTTCTGACCTCAATTGGAGGAAATGTCTGGAGGAACGGAGGGATGCAGCGACCAGAGCACACAACACATTTTTAAATATGGCGCAGACGTCCTGCAGATACATAAACACGCAACAGATATAGCTAACACAAAAATGAGAGTCGTAGAAAACAGAGGAAGAATATCTGAATTTTCTGCTTTTGTTTAGTGCAAAAAGGTTGATGGTTTGATGGTTGGTCGTCAGATCACTGATTTTGGTTAAAATAGGCAACAAACAATATTACTGCTGTGTTTTTATTTGTTCCATTTTTATTTTCAAGATGAATGTTCACTGAGTCTTTGGCTCCTGGAGCTAAAGACTCGTAAAAACCAACAGAAGAATCTTGAGGATTCAGAGCTAAAGGTGATGCTAATCCGTCTCTTCTTCTCTCTTTAGCTGTAGCACATCTGTGGCTAGCAGAGGAGGACCAGCACATGACCCATGACCCCACGCTGACCCTCGAACCCAACCAGCTCAACAACGACCTTAACCACAACCATAACCTGGGCGAGCCCAAAGGGCTGGATGCCCATGCTGTGAACAAAGACTAAAGGCGTCCAGCAGAGCGCGGCTCAGCGGCGACCATGACGACGAGGCAGAGGATGGAGGTTAATGAAGGAAAACACTATAATAGAGACTTTATTTAAGATGATTTAAAATAAAAACTACTACCATCAGAGGGAGAACTGTGGGTGTGAGACGGTCATCTCTGGACCCACAGACTCTCCAAGCATCTTCGCACACTTAACCAGACGATGGACACCTTCCTTTGTGTTTCCTGTGGTCTGAATGCATCTTGTCTTTGTTGTTCTTCACACATCACTTCTGTTCTCCTTGAGGTCTCCTTTCTTTTCTCTGGATGAAACTTCCTGTCCGAGGACCCCTTCCTGTTATCGGCCCCGTCATCGCCGACACATTCCTTGAGCTAGGAGACATGTTTTTGTAACTAGGACTGAGACGTGTGAAACGTACCCCATGGTTCTTGGTAGAACGTGTTCTACTGCTGAACTGTTGACTGAGACCAAGCACATTCCCGTCAAACTAGCGGCTCGCTGCTCGCCTTTTCGCCGTCATGACTTCCTGTTTCTGATGCTTTGTAACCCGCGGCACGGTTTGTTCCCAGAAACTCTCCACTCCCCGGAGGTATGACTGGTAGACGTCCGATGGCGGCGGTGCTAATTGTGAAGGTGGAACGTGCGCCACCTCTTCCCTACCCAGGCCTCCTTTCGCCCCACTACACAATCTGCTCTTTTCCATTGACTCTTTTTCTTCTGTATTTTTCAATGCAGTACAGGTGCTCGATGTAAATAGAAAGATATACAGCGAAGCCGACGTTTAAAACGTTTGTGATGAGGGAAAGTCGAGGAGTGACGGCAGTTTATCGCTCACACAATCACATGGCCTCCGTTCTTCTCCAGTTTGAAAAAGAAGAATTAAAAAAACGAACAATGAAAGAATGAAAACTTTGTTTCTTTAAAGCCCCTTTTTGCTTCCTCTTCCATGTCAAACCTGGAGGACTGTAGTGTTGCAGATGTTTGTATAATACTGCCACCGATCATTGTTGCACAGTGTTACTGACTACTGAAAATGGTTTGATGTATTTACTTTAAGTTGAGAAAAAATAGCATAAAACTGGAAAAAGACATAACGTGTATAGCCTTAGATTACAAGTCATCTGTTATTGCTACTTCAAAGCTATGTAACTGTGCTAGACTGTAGGATGTAGGGTTGACTTTATTTTCAACTTTTTTATGTACTGTACATTAATGCCTTGTCCATTTACTGATCAAAAAGAGAAAAAAAATGAGAAAAAAAGAGGAAAAGATGACAATCGTCTCCTGTGCCCCCATATATACAGACCCATTACGCATAGAGGGACTTCTCCTTTGGATTTCTTTCATTTGTTTGGATTCTCAGAAGTATTTGCACTGTGATAGTATTATAACTCCAACCTATACAGTACAAAACTAGCTAATTAACTAAAATGAGCGTGTGTTTGTGTGTCCCTTGGCATTGTGAAATGTTTCTATGTCATTTCTTTGTGAACCCAGAGAAAAAAAACCCAGAGAAAAAAAATAGTCTAATGCGGTATGTATACTCCAGATATAATACTTCTTTTTTATTTTAGTTTGATCAACATCTATACTGTATGTGGCTTTGAGAAATGGTTTCTCTGATTTGTTTTCCTTTCTGACCTACAGCATAGACCTGTTACTGCTCCCCCCCGGTGACTTTCAGAGCTTTTCTTTAAGCTACATTCGAATGATTTCTATAGACCACAATAAACCGTACCTTCAATTTTACAGAAGAGGAGATTTAAAATCTAAATACTAACAAAGATGAAGTGTTGAAAAGTGAGAAGTTATTGTTTTGGGGATTTGGAAATAAGGTCAAAACAAACCAGCTGGATGTATCCTGGTGAAATCACTGACCAACAGCTTTGACCTTTGACCTTATCTCTGTTTTCTGTATAAAGATGAGATTCGTGGTGAGAGCGGAGCTCGGCTCCTTCCTTCTCTAAACCAGCTATAATGATCATTCCATTCCACATATGATGTAAAGAACCTGTCTTGTGAGCTGAACACTCTATGTTTTGCTGTATCCTTATGGCAGATGCTTCGTTTTGTAACTACTGAACTGTACTTATAATAAAAATAAAATGTATTCAAACTAAAGGAGCGATGTGTTGGACCAGTGGCCTGTTTGATGTTTAGGATTTGGCCTTGAATAAACTGTCAGAGACATTTTCTCACAGCATTTGAGCAAAGTCTGTCTGAATGGTCGAATATCATGAAAAAAACAAACGTTTGGTTTCACTCAGAACCAAGTTATAAAGTGAATTACATCACATTATTTGGAAATACTTTGAAAAACTAACTAGTTTAAAACAGTTGTTTTGTTTCTATTTTCTCAGATTTTATTGTTTTCATGTTCTTTCATTTTTTTAATTTTTCATATTGACTATTATGAATTTCATTTTTTTTTTATTTGTGTTTTCAGATCACATTTTCTTCACTTCCAACCCGATCCAAACGCTCGCTCTCGACCAATAGAAATGTTGTTCCTGACTCCAGAGGAAGGCTGGAGGGTTTGATCTGGAAAAAGTAATAAAAAAAGAGGAAAATAAGAATAAATGTATAAAATCCACAAAAGAACTAAAAATGTAGTTAAAAGAACAACTAAATTTAAAGTAAATAAAAGGGGAAGACGTTTCACATTTTTGTCTTGGGAAAATAAAATCTGAGAAAATGGCTAAATTTCTCACAAAAATTTTTTTTATTATTTAGGAAGTTTTTCAAAGTTACATTTCTTTTAAATCTCCATTTATAAAACGTGTTCTTACAATAACGGAACCAAATTCCCAAAATGGAGCGTGAATCCTGCATCCTTTATAATCAGGTGTTCAGCGGCCCCTCCCTGTCCTGGAAACACGACACCATCAGCATCCCACGAAACGCAGCGATCGCTCTGGTTACTCTCAGCGTTCGGTTACTCTCAGCGATTGCTAATGTTACTCTCAGCAATCGGTTACTCTCAGCGATCGGTTACTCTCAGCGATCGCTCCGGTTACTCTCAGCAATCACCACGGTTACTCTCAGCGATCGCTCCGGTTACTCTCAGCAATCACCACGGTTACTCTCAGCGATCGGTTACTCTCAGCGATCGCTCCGGTTACTCTCAGTGATCGGTTACTCTCAGCAATCGCTCCGGTTACTCTCAGCGATCGCTCCGGTTACTCTCAGCGATTGCTAATGTTACTCTCAGCGTTCGGTTACTCTCAGCAATCGCTCCGGTTACTCTCTTTGGTTGTGATTAACTGTAGCTACTGACTGTTTGTGAAACATTTATTTTGGACCTCAGCAGCCGTGGCAGAGAGGGCGACAGGAAGGACTGGAGGACGGCTGCACCATCGCTTCAAGTTATTTCTAGAACATCATTTCATGACACGTCACAGAAGATCTGTTTTTTCTTTCAAGCTGAAATCTCTTTTTGTCCAGTTGAGCCTGTTTCATTCTGTCCTGCAGCAGATTACAGATGGACTCCTTAATACATTTTCTTTTTTCCAGCTAAACAGAATAAGCCTTCTGGCTAAAAGTGTGATCAATTTGATCATTCTTTTGTTATTATTACTTTCTGTTTATTCACGGTGTCGATCTTGGGAAGCTCTGAACAATCGAGAATAAGATCTGGATTCAACAGATTTCAGAATATCTGGAATATCTTTGTCCAAAGAGTTGATATCTTTGAATGTTTGAGGTTTTCCTGAACATTAACTGACTTTAATGCAAAGCTGGAAACTTCATTTTCACAAAATTTGCAACAACATAAAGAAATCTCTTTTATCAATGTTTTACTGATCTTTCAATTGTTCCAATTTAGCAAAAGATCCTTGGATTAAGACTGAAAACAGTCTATCTGGTTGGTTAAACATAATCCATAGAAAACCAGCTCATGATGGTTTAACACTGGATCAAACACTGATCAATCTGCTGATTAAAATGGTCCAGTTTGGTTCCACATTTTGGCCAAATGAGACAAAATTATGGTTTCCAGAGTTTTATTGTGTTATATAAAATGGTTTTATGAAGCTGTTTACAGCAGATTTTATCTCACATTTTCCATCTCAGTCCTCCATGTTTCACCTGTTAAAACCAGAGTCATTTCCAGACCATCAGAAACAGAGAAACTGACACTAGAAAATATAAAGTCAAAGATTTATGGGAATAAACATAAGGAGGAAAATAATGACTCAATGATCTTTTGAAGAATATATTCTGTTTTCCTTTCTCTTATCTTAGAAAAACTCAAACTCTGAAATTGTTGATACTTTTCAATGTATTTCAGTTTTTACTGGACAGAAAAATTATTTTCAGAATTTTTACATAATAAAATCTGAAGAAAACTCACCTGTATGATAGTTTGCTCTTTGTCTGCACATGATGCCAAACAGATCATTTCATTTTCCACTGATATATTTAGTTTGACAATTTAACCCCAAAATAGTGAATTTGAATCAATTATGAAGAAGAAACAGCAGAAACTAAACCAGAAACCTTTGATGTCCAGGTTTTCAAGGGGGTTTTGACAAGAAAAAGTAAAATCCAGATGTTTTAATTACTGCGTCACTAGCATGAAGGTTTCATGGCTTATAGGTTCATATTCGTGTTAAAATCCTCCACAAAACGCCAGAAAATCATTCGGTTCTGATAAAATAAGGTTCAATACAAAAAGCTCAATAATGTTAGATCCTTTGTGAGCCTAAATAGATTTCCAGTACTGGATGCAATGAGCAGAGATAAACAGAGACAGCGCCATCTGGTGGCAGTACAACAGCAAGGCCGACAGCTCACTGTAAAGCTACAAAACACAGAGATGAATGAATTAAACTGATCCTCAGAAGTTCTGATGAATCCTCCTCAGAGTCTCTTATCAAAATATCAACAAAAAAGAAAATTCTTATTCTCAACAAGCAGGGAAACGACATCAAGGCTAAAAAATAGTCATAGTCTACAAACTTTTCATATAACGAATTATTCTGGAACATTCTGGATTTTAGCAGCTGTTTTAATCAATCAGTCTACAATGCTGTTTGTAGCTGGACTGTAGAGTCTAAGAATAGCATGTCAGCATCAGTATTTATAATTGCTGACTGTCCAACCAGAGTTACTGATACTATAAGTGTAAAAAGTCATTCAATGTGACGATGCATCTTTACAATGTTTGCAGACTTTCTTTATTGAACAAATCAATAAGTTGCTTCTGATCAAGTCTTTAAGGTGATTCTGTCAAAGAGGATCACACTGTAAAAATGTAACTATCATTATTAAATATTATGCCTTTGGTTTAAAATAATAAAAATAACTCAACTGTCTTATCCTGGTTGCCTCATATCTAATTATTTTATTGTAAAGAGATAAATCCTCATTTCATTGGTACATCATCTCATTTACCTGCTGAAATTAAGGAAATTCCATGTTTATTTACTCTCAGGTCAGGTTTTGCAGCGATTCCATGATTTTCCTCATGAAGAAGATTTGATATAGTTAATAATTCCCACAGTGTCAGAATCACAGACGCCTCAACGCTGCTGTTTCTCAGGGTTTATGTTGAAACGTCATTTTTACTCTGCTGGGGATTTATTGGACTCCATTAAAGAGCAGACCTGTCACAGTTTCTCACATCCGCTCTGTTTTAAATGATAATGTTTGAAAACTGCAGTTAACAGGCCTGTATTCTGCATGAATTCCTCTAGATGGCGCTAGAACCTCAGGCCTGTTTTAACCCAGAGATATGAGTCAATAAAAAGCTCTTCTTGGTCTCCATGGATTTGATCATGTTTAGAGACCAAGTTATGAAGTTTTTTTCCCCCAGATTTCCTTAAATAAAAAGCAGAAATAAATCAAATTAGATTCACTGAAGTAAAAGAGGATGAAGACGGAAAGAACTGAAAGATCCAGTTTTATTATTTTTATGTAGGAAGTTAAAACAGGGACGTTCTTAAAGGTGATGATGGATTTTCCACACATTAGAATAACGATATATAAACAATGATAACAAAGATAATAAATGGGATCTATAGTAACAAACTAGTTTTGGCTTCAGATCCATGTAATTCTCTGCCATGTTTCTGTAACACGCTGACCCTGAACGCAGCCTGACTCCTGGGAAGCTCTGTGGGTCTAACACCACAGGTTTAAAGATGGCCGCTCCCGGTGTGTGCCTCTGAATAGAAACAGGTGAGCCTCCATGTCCAGTGAAACGTTGCTGTTATCACGACTTTACGTCTCCTAGTGTGCCTTTTGGTTATCTGTTGTAACTCCTAAAGGAATCACTCTCATTAAGCAGAGCCCCCCCCCCCCATACTTGTGCATGCATGCTGCGTTCTGCACCATTGTCTGCAGGCGTTGGTCACCGGGCAGATGGTGACCTGCAGATGAACCCATCTTCCAGCTTTCTGTCTAATTTCACTCCCTCCTTGCTTTGCATCAAGTCTGTGCAGCTTTGCACTGGAACCACTAGAGGGCGCCGTAGACCAGCTGTTTGCACCAAAGCATTTCAGGCCTTTCAGCACAAGCTTGTCGCACTGCAGAAACACACACTTGAATTGTGCTCTGGAGATTAAGACGAAATGAGATAAATCAACAAAAAGTCTCCAGAAATGATGTGAAGGTTCAGCATCTACTGTCTGCTATTTGTTTAGAGTAAGGAATGTCACTGCTCCACTAAAACCAGAAACTTTGTCTAAAATAAGAGCTTTTAAAAGGTGTGTAGAGTTTAAACTGTTAGAGAAGTTGAGCAGCCAGTTCGGCCACAAAGGGAATGATGACAAAATAAACAGCCTGTCGATATGAAGCTGTTCAGACACTCAGTTATAAGAAAAAAAGTAAATAAATGAAAAATAAATACAAAAAACTGCTTGAACATTTGGGTTCAAAACTTTCCTAAACAAATAAATAAATGAGCAGAAGTAGAAGAATATTAAATGCAGACCAAGTTGTTTGGATGATTTCAATAAAAACTTTGAAGTTTTTCTCAGAAATAAAGATAAACCTCAAAATACAGAATTTAGTATCCAAAGTGTTTTTGCATCCTGGGATTTTGTTGTTTTCCATCTGACAGAACATCCTCCTTCACAGAGGACGTCATGTTTCAGTCAGTCCATTTTCTGATGTCAGTATGAAGGAAGTCAGATCCTCTCTAATGACATCTGGACCAAAGTTAGACGTTAACAGATATTTGAATATTGGTGCCGTTTCCACTTTGACTACAGTTTGACGTTTTTAGCAGAGATAACTTCAGCTGTGTTGTTTTTTCTCAGGCTGTCGTCATTCTTTAAACCTTCCTTGGTCTGCAGACCAGTGCTGGACAGGCTGCAATGGACAGAATGAGCACCAGAGGGCGCCGGCGTTGGCCTCACAGAGGAACCACCTCACAGGCTGCAGGATCTGAGGGGAGATGTTCAAACTTGTTCTCTGTGATAAACTGATGAACAGTTCAATCAGACCAATGAGTGAGGCAGAGAATAGCACATCTAACTGCACTACATCTATGTGTGAGCTGAAGCTCTGGACTCAACAGACCAGATGTTTGATTCTTTATCGTCCAGTGATGTTCAGTCTCTGCAGAGACCTGCTCTAGTCTCTTTATTTCAGCCATATTTGATGTAAAACGAGCTTCTGCTCATTTCTTTATGTTCACTAACTCAGACTTCATACATTTGAACAGCTTCTGTTTCGATTACCTCTAATAAGATCAGACACCAAATCTATAGCTTCTACTTCTATACTCCTTCCATAGTTACTGACTATAAAATGCTTGTTGAGGTTTTTTTTATTTCTTTCAGGGACTTGAACATTTCTTAGCGGCAATAAGAAGCAAAAGCTGCAGTTTGTGACGAGACGTAAGCAGCAGGTTGCATTCAGATGGGTTCTAGCAGCTTCTGTCCTGGGCTGGTGTGTGCGTGCAGGTCAGCCTGTGCTGCGCTCTGTGTGTGTTTAATGCTGAGTACGTGCTGCATTCAGGGCTGCTGTGAGATGACCTCCCCTCTTCTCTCCCTCCTCAGCTCTTATGAATCGATGATCATGTGGTGTAAGGGAGATGAATGGCCCCCAGCTCCATCTTGTCTCCTCTAATTGTAAAATATTAGTTACATTAGACTCTAACTTGTGATTAATGGAACTTATTTGGGAGGTGGAGCCCCCCCCCACCACCACCACCAACACTTCTCTCTCTTTGCTGGTTAACCAGAAGTCTCCAAAGTCTCTTCCTAAAAGAATTGAGTGATTTCACTAACAGTGGACAAATAGGTTTCCCCCTCTAGAAGAAGAGGAGGCAAAACAAAAAATAAGAAATAAATAAACAAAGGGGAAGAGGAGGGAGCTGAAGGTGGGGACTGATATGATAGATGGGGTGAGAGAGAGGAGAGCTTATGAAACGGTCTATTCCAAGGATATACGAGCTTTCTAGAAGTTTTGCTGCAGCTTGTTTGTAAAAGGATTTAAACCTTGTGGCAGATAAGGCTGAAAGTGGAGGAATCCCAAAGATGATCAACTTCTAAACATGTTAGCGAGCTGATCACCGTGAAAAAGACGCATTTAAACCGAATGTCACCATAGATATAAAAGTTTGATAAGAACTTCCTGTTTCATCTCTTTTAGTTTGGTTTTCTTAACCAGTGAAAGAAAAGCAGCAGAGCTGAGCCTCCTACAGACTGAAGGAACAAAACTCAGAAAAACCTAAAGTCAGTAATAATAAAAGGAGAACCAACAGGGTACATTTCCCAACATATTTTCCAGACATTTAAAGTAAAATAGAAACAACAAAAATGGGGCAAGATGAAACATTTGAGTGTTTGAATCTTTGAACTTTAGGGACCTTTATGAATCTGAAATGTCCAGAGAGAAACTTTAAATTCAATGTCCTGCTTTGAAAGTAAATTTCAAAAACCTGAAATTGAATAAAAAACTGTCTTCAATAACCTTAAACTGAATTAATTTGCTGAAAGATGTTTTTTATTTTATTCACAAATTTCACTCTCAGTTCTGAAATCATTTATAATTAGAAATTTAAGATTTTTTTTTCTCTTCAGGATCCTTGAGAAAGACCAGAGTAATCGAACACAGATTGATGCTGTGTACTTTGTTTACCTGATGCCTTTGAATGTAATTCTATTTGAACAAACCTGCAGGTTTTGCTTTCATTTAAACATGATGTGAATCTGTGTTTGATTACTCTGGTCTTTTTCATTTTCATTTGCAACCCAAAAAATCTGAAGAAAATCACAACTACAATTTCATTCTAGAACTAAAAAAAATTAAAAACAGAATTTAAAATGCAAGAAAAGAACCCATATTAATTCAGTTTTACGTTATTAAATACAGTTTTATTCAATACCTACAGTTTCTGTTGAGTCTTTTTACATTTTAACAGCCCTTTAAGGGCAGCCCTTTTATTTTCCTTTTTTTAACCAGGTTAACTCCAGAAATCCACCAAGAGGAACATTACAGCAAGAACAATGAAAATGATTTCATTTAAATAAAATGCAGCATTAGAGACGCTTGAGAAAACAGATGTTCATGTAAGTTTATGTCCTTCGAAGAGCAAAACGTCTTTCCTCCTGCAACATGACCCGTTTCACCATGTTTCCATTCCCACTGTTTTATTTCCATCAGTATCATTAGTGTATGTTGGTGCGTTTGTTTTATTTTGAAATTCACAGGTACTCTTTCCTGTCTGGCGCCTGTTTTTTTCCTGTATAGTTTGTGATATTCAGGAGCTTGATGTGGAGGCGTCCAGCCAAGCTTCTCCTGGCAGAATAATAACAATGTCACCGCACTGCAGCTAATGTGGATCTATGCACTGATCTTCATCAACTGGGTTCCTTCTCCTACCTGAAGCAAATCTTGGTTTTGATTGGAGGAACCTGAGGTTGGTCCATCTATCCATCCTAGAACATCCTGTGTTTTCCTGTTTGGAGGGGAAGAGGCAGAAAAAAATCATCAGGAGAAAAGGAGAATAAAATGTAAAATCAGAAAGAAGATGGAGAACATAAAGAATGGAGCAGCTATTCTGGGTCCTGCTGGTGCAGCAATTAATAATCTCCTCCTGCATTTAACATGGGACCTGGTCTCTGGTGGAGACTTTTAGCTGGCTTTGATGCTGCTCCCCCCCACCACTTCCCCTGCTCTCCTTAACTGCCTCCCATGGTGTTAGATGTCGGTTGCTTTTCTCTGGTTTAGCCACCAAATCACTATTCCCTAAATTTCAAGCCAATTTTCAATTAACAATCAGCCCCTCTGTAGGGAAAAGCCTTTCAAATAATCAGAGGAAATCTTTAATAAAAAAGAGAAATCCATCCCTCTGGGCCGTCTGAGGGTGTGAAGTAATGTCAATGTTTTGATTATTATTGTTATGTTGGAGAGTTTGTGCTGTAGGGGTTTGAATATTTTCACAGGTCCTTTCATGGATATTAGACATTTTATAAAAAGTTAATGCTCCAAGTAAAACTAGATCTGATTTCATCTCATAGTTTCTTCCTGCTGAAGACATGCAGGAGCAGGATGGTGAACTGTTAGTTTTCTGAGCTCAAGAGGAGGATGAATGGTTGAACATTTCTTCTTAGCGCTAAACTAACGCAGCTTTTTTAAAAGACACCCTCAAACCTTTAAAGAGGATTCCTGACTCCATCCTATATCAGCAATTATTTTTCTATTTTCCACTGTGATTATAAAAAGCTGTTCTTTACCTGATTGGTTCACGTGACGCAAATTGAAAGAAAAGTTCCGTTTTTTTAACTCCAGCTAAATTCACTTTGTGTCCACGGTGGGTTTCACTCTATTCACGCTAACGGCTCCATTTGCACCGCCACAAACGCCTCTTTACATTGCGTTGCTCCTGAACGTGCCTCAACACAAGGATTATGTAAATAATTAGGATGTGAGTAAATTTGGGCACAATTTCCTGTCTCTTATATTAGCTAGTTAATCAAAAAGTGCAGCTATGAATAAAGTTCATTTCTGTACATTTATGGAAATAATTTATGTTGAAAAAAAAAAAAAAAACTCAGGTTACAAATGTTTAACAACTAGAATGACCAGAACCAGAAAAGACAAATGTGAAGAAAACTTCACGTTCAGTTGACTAAACTGAACTTTCCAAGCTTGACCTGGATGACTGAGAACATTCACAGATCAATTTAATCATCAAGATTAAATTCAGGAAACTGGGACAGTAATGGTTTAATATATAGATATTTTATTTTTCTTTAAACAAAAAAAATCAACTGTAAAAGTCAGGAATGTGCCACATCGTTAGTATTTCCTTAGATTAATAAAACTAATAAATCAATGGTGTTATTAATAGAAAACTGTGTCTCTGGATTGGGGGGGTAGGGGTGGGAGTGGAGGGGTCAATACTGGTCACCAGGACTTTCCAATTCTCTGGGGCCTAAATAGCTGTGCTGCCTCTTAATGGGAGGCTGACATGAGGACAGGAAAACCAGAAAAAGTAAATCCAAACATTTCTCCAACAGTTAGCCTGTGCCTGAAGCCGTCTGTGGAAACAGTGACCTCCACATCTGAACAAAAGCTGTTCTCATCCACATACGGTACCCACTGACTCCTAGTCTTTATCAGGAACCTTCATACATCCAACCTCAGTGGTGGGAACAGAACAGTTCATTCCATGCTCATAAATCAGCTAAACAACCTACAGTTACTCTACTCATAATAACTATCAGCAAATATAAACTAAAGGTCACCAATCAGTTCTAATACATCTTTAGACTGCTGTTGGTCCCTGGAGAGCCACCGTACCAGAACCACCACCAGGTTAGAGACTAGCAGGAGTTTTCAGTCATTCTGTTACATTTTCCAACCTGTGTTCTAAACACAAGGATGAGCCCAGTCCAAGTTACTGGAGTCCCACGAACCAAACCACAGCGCAGCTCCCCACCATCCCAGACCGGTTGTGACAACTATAGACATTAATATGTAGACTGCAGCCAGGCCGACGGGCCTACAGGGCGGCCATCTTGGGTCAGACCATGGTTCAGACAGCTCAAAGATAATATAACAATAAGCACCGACATGGCACGACCCTTTAAAAGACCAAAACTAGTTTTATAATGACCTTTATAATGTTTTATAGTTTTATAATGACCTTTCAATTAAATTAAACATTTATTTATAAGCCAAACAATTTAAACTGCAGACAAACTGGATGAGATAATATACATTATCAACCGATTCAACTGATAATATACAATATACAATATATATAAAAACTGGCAGATCTGACAACCCTGGCAGTGAAGGAGGGGTGAAGCTGCTAGCTATACCTTTAAGAACATAGTAGATCATTTCTTGTAACAGCAGTGAAGGATGTATTTGGAAATTACCTTCATTTAAAGTATTATATACTAATTTATGTTTCTAACCTACTAACTGGTTATCTGTACCAGAGGCGTAGCAGTAGCATTACTATTACTAGCTGTTAATCAGAGTGCTGCTGCTCAGCTACTAACTGTAGGACCTTTGATACATAATAAATCAGAACCACCTGGTTTGTCCTGCTGCATCATTTTAATGCAAAATTACATGAAATCAATAACATTTCATCAACTCTTTAACATCGACCGACAATGAATGAATGAATGAATGGATGGATGGATGGATGGATGGATGGATGGATGGATGGATGGATGGATGGATGGATGG
>JAUZNJ010028381.1:0-16129 GCA_034780135.1 Jordanella pulchra
CAGAGGGCTCCAGCCCAGGAGACCCACGGCGCGCTCTGCTGGAGGAAAAGTGGCAGACAGGCTCCGGATCTCAACAGAAGGCTTTTAACTACAGTTTGTGGACTTCCTGATAGCTTTAGCTAGTGATGAATACTTGAACAGAAGCAGGTAGATCATTTCCAAATGAAACTACATGACCATGCTTGTATCAAACCTGTTGATAGTCATGAGAAATGTAAACTCATATTCAGTAGAAACAACTACTGGTTTATCTGGTCTTTAACTGATGGATCTGTTGAAACATTTTCATTGGAAAAAAACCTTTATGGTTGTTTCAGTTTATGCTGTAGCATTCATGATAATATAATAAATTAGGTTTATGATTGCCATAAAAACTTTGGTGATTTTATAACCATTTTTTACTAGGTGAAGTTTCTAATATCTCACCAGAAAGAGCTAGTGTTCATCTTGTTGTTGGTATGTGTGTAGTTTGTGCGGAGGGTGTGGACAATTTCTCACCTTATTCAAAAAAGTTAGTAATGCAAATTTTCCTCGGAAAATAAATCAAAGTTCAGTTTCATGTAACTTTTAATCGGTTTTTAAAATCAGCACGCATGAAATAAAGGATTAAAGAGCACAACAGAACAACAACAAAACAGTACATTCTCTAAAACAAGAAATGAAAACCAACATTTCTTCAAGCCGTTTAACTTTATTCAGATGGGCGACTTTAAACAGAAACACGTTTATGGAAAATAAATGAATACATTCAGTTCCTCAGAAAGTTTAGTCTGCAAAGATGAAAACATCTTGTGACCAGAAGAATTTACAATCTATTTATTGTGTAGCTTTCTGCATTTGATTCTGACAAATGGGAGGCATTGCTGAGCAAAACCAAGAGAAATTAGCAATTTTCCATCACGATGTTGTGGAAAGCTTCAATACTTCAGGAATCTTCTTCTGGGTATCATTAAGTGTAGCTTTGCTGTTGGAAGAACTAGTGAAACCAGACTGACCACCTCAGAGCAACAGGTGAGGCACAGGGGAAAACTCTGCAGCTGAGAGTGAGGTGCAGCAGGGGCCCATGAGGTAACTGACCCCACAGGAGGAAGGTGAGAGGAATATAAACCTACCGAATGTTCATAACTATTTCATGCATCCAGCTAAAAATATCAGTATTGTCCTTAAAATCGGGCCACTACCATCAATTATTTTATCTAAACTAAAACCAGAAGACTGAACATTGACTCCATACAAAACATCAAGCAGGTTTTAAAGTAAAACACTTTCCTCCATCATTTTGCTCAATGAACACACAGAAAAATAAATCAACATTTTGTCCCACAGAAACCTAAATATGAAAATCCTTACTGGTAAAAAATAATTACAAAACTTCCACAAAGTTTTCTGAAGATACAAAACGCAATAAACAGCTACACCTAAAGCCTACCTGAACTATTGCTGCACAAAAACAGCAGGAAGCACTGTTTCAAACTGAGCTGCCGCTCTTGGAATAATAAGCCTCTCCCCTGATTCAGAGAGAACACACACTTCTGTTTTTAAATCCCCCTTAACCCCAGTTTAAAGAGACGCGAGCTTACAGTGACGAGTCCACAGCTTGTTCTCCTGCCGTCAAGCAGAATGAAGAAAAACAAACAAGGTGGTGAAGGGAGGATGGTCATCCTGTTACCGGCTGACAGATCATAGCTCAAACAGATTGTAGTTTACAGAGGATTTAACACATAAAGTCATGTATTTATACCCTATACACATGTTATAATGAACAGGATATTAAAGAACCCTCGTTTAAAATAAGTAACCAACCCTGTTTAAAAGGCTCGGGGACAGCATATGATGTTTAAAATTACCTGCTCCTTCTCTTACCTTTTTATTTTAATATTTTGATCAGCATTTCTTCAGCCTTTCACTGGAGGGGCTTAAAGCAAAACGTCTCTCTGCTTCTAGCATCCTTAGCAGGTAGTATTTCAGTAAGGTTAAAGAGTATTTCAAGATGAAACAAAACAGAATTCAATGATTCAGTTTATTGGGTCACATCTGATGCTGTTTTGTAACAAATAGGAATTGATCAAATACACTAACAGTTAATTTAACTAATCTCAATTTAGTTTATTAATATAGCATTATTTCACAACACGTCAGTCACAATACAGTCAGACTGTTTAAGTGTTTCTGTCAAGGATGAGCAACGATTTTTGCTTGCGTTTAGTCATTGACTCTTCAGCATTCCCTCACACTGAGCCCGCATTTGGGAGGAAAAAACTCCCTTTTAACAGGAAGAAACCTCCAGCATAGATAGGCTCAGTGTAAGCGGCCTTCTGCCGAGGCAGACTGGGTTTCAAGGAGATAGAAGCAGACATAGAAAATGAAGCAGAGATAGAAAAGGTAACTAGCTGCACGGTTGACCCTGTTCACGAAAGACACAGCCAGGTAGACGAGCTCGAAGCCAATACTCATGTCAGAGGATAAAAGAGAGCACATACAGTTAGTCACAGTAAAAGAAACAAGACTGCACTGAAAAAGAGGCCAAGCTCCAACATCTAAAAAAAGAGATGTCGATAGCAGCAGCACAGGTGATATTTTAATCCAGGATGAAGTCAAAGCTCAACAGAAGACCAGATGAAGCTACTAGAACAGGAAAAAGCAGAGAGATCATTGAGTTATGAGCTGAACTTAACAAATACCGCAGAATGGTAGAATAGAGATAGAATGAAGCAGGATGAGGAAAAGTGGTCTCCATGTCATCTAGCAGCCTAAACATGTAGCAGCTTGAATATACAAAATAACTCATGATAACTGACTATTTTAGATAAGGTGTGAGAAAGGGAAGGCCACAGTGGGGCCAAGGTAGAGCTAAGGAGAAACGTCTGTCCAAACTGAAATTCTCCCCGCCGGAGTCTGGAGCTGCTTTACATTCTATCTTTTATCTGTGGATAATTTAGGAATATCTGAATTTTGGTTTGTGAAAAAAAACATGTTCATGGGCATCTTTCATTTATTTATTTATTTATTATTTTTCCTCTTCTACCAGTGACAATTATTATACTTCTTGTTAGACTTGTTCTCCACTAAGAACTCCCAAACTTACAGCACATCCTTTGTCCTTTCCTTTTTTTAGTCTCCTAGTGTGCTCCAGAGTCCAGGGTCCTCTCTAGTCCTCTTTTCTCTCCATGTCAACCTGGAGGTTTTATAAGGATTTACCTCTGGCCACTGATATAACCATGAAGAAGGTTGATTTTGCAGCTGATGGACCATCCCAGCGTTTTTTCAGCCTCTTATTTTTCCATTTTCAGTTTTCTCTTAAGTCGATTTTTTATCTTAAATGTCCTCATATTTCAAATTATTTCAGTTATGATGCCAGGCGCTCTGACAACTTTCACAAGGCCTTTTAGCGTGATACAGGCCCATAGAATCATATGTGCTCCACCATGCGTAACAGTGGACATTTGGGCCTTTTCCACATTTTCCTCCTTTGTTGCTGCTAAAAGGCTCGATCTTATGACCAAAGCTGACAGATCTGGTTTGATGTTGCCCCTAATATTCATAATCTTAAAAAAAAGTAATAATAACCTTTCCCATTGCATTGTTTTATTACTTTTGTAATCAACCCTGCATTTAACCAGCAATAAGGAGCTTGCAGTGCCTAGAGGATATTGAGAGGCTATGGGTCTTTGAAACAGCCAACGTAGGATACAGGAATATGACTATACTGGTAGGTGTTATGATTGGGCATAAATTCAGTAAATCCAAAGTCCTGCAAAAGATAAAATTACAAGCTTGTGTGTATGATGGGCTCCTATTTGTGAAGTCGTGTTGTGGCATGTTTCAGTGTTTTTCCTCTGCAATATTTACCTTTTTGTCACGTTTGGTTACTGGTTCATCTTGTTCCCTCTTGTTTGGTGGTTGATAAGTACTTGTTTGTATTTATCTACATACATTTTCCAGTAGTTTCAATCCGTCTATTTATAGCACAAATCTTACCTGGTTAGTTTGTCTGAACTGAACTACCCAGCAGCTTTTTTGCAAATCATTTACCCCAAGGTTTATTTTTTTCATTTCTCAGTTTCAGATTGAATCAGTTGGAGAGTATCATTTTACCTGTTTAACTTTTTAAGAGCAAGCATCACTTCAAAAAAACAGCTTCCAGCTTCACAAAGCCTCCCATGATGACTGACATTTAATGCATTAAAAAAAGACTGGGTTTGGTTTATCAATGCCATTTACCTGTGTATTTTTCCCCTCGGTTTGAAATATTTAGCTATCTTTGGTAATAAACTGTTATTCAGTGATTCCCATCTCATTACAGTGTTAGCCTCACCAACCCGTCAAACCACTAAACCTTCAAAAAAAAACAGTAAAGGAAACTGACTATATTCTAATGCCCTGCAGCATTAAAATCAAGACTGTTAAAGCAAAGCAAATGAACAGCAGATAACATAACCCATTGGTTTTCTGATTCACGAGCATAAAATGCCAAATGTGGGTTTGACGCTGTTTCGAAGTGAATTTTCTAACCTCAGAGGAAAATAATCTGCAACCACCTGCTCTAGGTTTGCTCTCATCTGTGTCAGTTTTAACTCAGAGTTCAGGTAGTTCTCACAACTGCACTTTTCTTTTGAGTAGTTTCTGTTTGCATCAAAGGTCTTATTTGTTGATTAACATTGCATCTATTTTGGCAGTTTGTGTATATTAGCTTTAGATCACTGTCAATCAGCTTTAGATTCACCTTGGCACTATTTAATACCTTCCTTTTTAGCCCCAAATGGCAACCGTAGAACCAGCATTTGTACATGTACTGCAGACTGCTTGGAGTTACAGATGCTAAGTAATAAGACTAAAGTGCTCTTTTGGTTTCTTGCCAAATCTCCATGTTACAATATGCTGATAAAAGCAGCAAGCAGGCCAACAGACAGACAACGATTGCTGTCTTTAGGAGGAACTTGTCCAGTTTTATTGAGAAATGTCTCCATTCAGTGCTGAGTCCTGAGAAAAGGCGAAGTTAGGTGACCGGTCACGAGCAATCAACACAAAATCAGCCTAATGGGGATTGCTGCAAAAACTGAAAATACCATCAGTTGATAGTGAGCATTAGATAATAATCCTTATGCAGTGTTATATTATTTTCTTTAGTTTCTTCACATTTTATCAGATATTATTTCAATACAAAAGTTTGATTGTGAAGTCGGATCCTTCAAAAATGCATTGCGATGACACTTGTTTTGAATTGCAATATATGAATACATTTAACTGACTCTATAAACCTGCTCTAGATTTTAAATAACACTAAATCCCAATACTTCACCTGGTAACTCATCAGAACAATGGAAAATGATTTAGCTCTGTTAATGCTAGTCATAGGTGCTAGTAACAGGTGCTAATAGAAAAATAATAATACAAAAAAAAATAATTAAATTCATGCAAACTTCTAACCTGGAGGTATAACATTATTCTTGACATCGATATGATGAAAAGGTCCAGACAATATTGATGTAGGTACAAAGGATGCCCACATTGGCACTTCCCTTCAAAGTGATTTGCAAAGTGCAGAGACCTATTCACCCAACATATTCTAAGTCATCAGTTACCAATATTTATGCTTCAGCTTAAACATTTTATGTGTCTCAAGATCTCAAACTTTATTGTTTTCAAAGACTAATATGAATTATTTTGGATTTGGTTTTAAAAACTGGGGAGCCGATGAATCTATAACCTTCAGAATAATAAAAGACGTTTTCCAGTTTTCGGCCTAACCTCTATAGACTGTTTTCACTGCAGGATGCCTCACAACTGAGCAAAACTATTTCCGGAGACTGGTGCTGCCCTCTAGTGGACATCAACAGAGTTGGAGTTTCTATGATTGATGGTTAGAGTAAGTGAAATTTCAACAGATGACGGAGTTTGAAATTTCAGTTGCCTTTTGTTGTTTCAGCTGATTCATTCCTTCACACATCAATGACGCAAAGAACAAACAAAACAAAACTGAAGTTTGAGATAAATTGAAAAGAGAACAGATACAAACAGTCACCTCTACATATGAGTAATACTCTGAAAATGTATAACACAAATACATTGCAGGCAGGAAAATCAATTTCTTCTCTTAAGAAAATTTCCATAACTGTTAACACAGTTATTAAAAAGAATTAAGCACACATCTACCTGTAGATTTAGGAAGCCAGGATTGTTTCTCAGACTAAAAAAGTTAGTTGAAAGCAGCCTTTAAGCAGCATGGGCCCAAAGGGTGATCTCCGCTCTTTACCTTCTGCTAAAGTGGGTCAAACATTATCCATTTTTTTAAAAAACATCATTCTCGGCAGGAAGCTTTAATACATTTAAAACCAGAGAAAATTTGCTTTAGGAGACTTCTGGAAAAATGCTTCAGGGCACAGATATGTTGTTGCATGGCTGGTATTCTTGGAAACTAGAGAGCGAGAGACTCAATTCAAATACCTCAAATTTGTAAGGACTCTTAAGCCAGAATGGAAGTGAGTCTGCAGTTGCCAAAATACGTGCTATTCAAATGCTGCTAGCTGTAAGGAAGGAGGTAGGATCAGGGAGCAGGATGCTTTCAAGCACCAATGCAGTTAGCATATGGATCTTCTAATGTCCCTAATCGGATCAGTTGTTTTCCTCTGCTCAGAGTATACGTGCTTTTATAAGAGGCAACCTGCACCAAAGAGAACTGTGAAAAAAACATGGTCACAGGAAGCTGAAGCAACTCTGGAAAGTTGTCTTGAGGCTAAAAATGACTGGACAAGAAAGACTAATTCTTTAAAAAAGTCCTTATTCCAGTATGATAGAAAGGATGTGATAGGACTCTAAAAAGACACAAACAAAAAAAAGAGGCAAAAAGAGTGGCTCAAAATTCCCTACAACATGAGAAATGAATAAAGAGACAGAATTTAGTGCGGAAGAAAAAAAAATATTCTTAAGAAAGTCCAGCCAAAGCTTTTGTGTTTGACCAAAACAAAACAAAATGTAAACAGAAAATTCTGAAGTTCAAACTGAAATATGTGGTCCAGAAATCATGAAAACTAAACAAGATCCAGGAGACATGAACGGCATCATCCAGCATCCCACTAAATCCAGAAATAGTTTTTGTTTTAATCTTTGAAAAAGACCAAAGCTAAAATTTTAAAAAGCTATCTATAGGTGAACAGGAAAAAGGAAATGAAACTAAAGTTGAGGAAACAACATTTTGTGGTAAATCCCTAAACCCTAACTTAACTGAAAATGAGACAACAGTAGCATGCCAGATCTTGAAACAGATCTTTTATTAGGAGTAGAATTTTGCTTTATAAATCAACATCAAGCTTAATTGGCTGCTGGAGTTTAGAATCCCTTTAAGTTTTTTCTTACCAGTGGCATCCTTTGTCCTAACTCTGTCAATTTTCTGAAGTTTGTATCTGAAGTGAGATTCATCTCCTTTTATGATTTCCACCTAGATCTGTTCAAGCACACTGACAATTCAACCAGTGCCGTTAAATCAGACAACAGAGGGCTTGTTCTAAGAAATAAAGTCTTCACATTAAGCAACCAGATTTTTTCGAAGGGGACAGGATATGCCACTTGAGTTGTTTCTGACAAACCACACCGAACCCATTGTCTCCACACAACCTAACAAACCATCAGTTTTTTTTTTGTTTTTTTTTGTTTTGTTTTTTACAAAAAATGATCTAAAGGTGCTGTTTGGGCAGTCAACAAAATACAAGAAACGTTATTGATGCATGTAACTGGGAAGATGAAACTTGCTCAGGTTCATAAATGAGAATTAAAATTTCTTTGCAATTCTGCAAGCATGGACCACATGCACAACTGCAAAACCTCCCCCAGGTTGATCTAATGAGTAAAACTTTATCTGCAAGTCTTTTACCATCGGCAGGAGATGAAGAGAGGTGCAATCTAGCCTCTAGTCTTCCTTTCACTGAATAATATTTGCATGAGCCATAGTGATGAAAACATGGGGACGAGAATAGACTGAAGGAAACAGGACAGAGAGGAAGAAGGTGAGCTGTTCCACAGAATAGAAGCAGCACTAAGGAAGTATCAGAACAAAGTTTACAATACCAGGGTTCAATGGTGCCACTAGCATAGATCTCATAAGGCTTGTGCTTTATTAGGGTATACAGCACAAATAACAAGACAGATCCTCAAAAATGAAGAGAAAAACATAATTAGAACACCAAGCAGCTTTGGTAATAAAACTGGTTAAAAAACATTTTTTAACAGAGGAAGCAGTTGGACCTGTTGCCAAGCTGAATGACAGAACATGATGGCTTGGGCAGCTTAACATCTGAAACTGTCCTCACTTGTTGCTCAGAAAGCAACAAGTGAGGACAGTTTTCAAACTATCTGAAAAAAATGATTTTTTCATATTTCTGTGCAAGATAGTGTTTTTTTTTTTTTTTTGTCAGGTTCCTTCCCCTACCTTGTGATCAAATTTTGAGATTGCAAAGACACGACCCATGTTTTTTTTTCTCCCAGGCACAGATAATATCTGTGGTTTCTTTGCACTCTTGAGACTCTCACGATTTGCTAATAGCAGCGGCCTCACCTTTCTGTGTGCACCCATTCAGAGGGACTTCGCCTTGAAGTAAAGACAGAATCTCTTTACCTCTGAACCTTTATTCTTTTTACCTGGACACACCATGACTGAAGGGATGAAGCTGCAAGTTTTTTTGATGAGTTTCATTAACTATTTGCTGCTGACAAGCCAAGAAGAACAGGTATGGAATATCTGCATTTTCCTTATTTTTTATGTCAGTATATAAAAAATATCTTTTTTGCCTGCTTGGGTTACTTTTTGTCGTCAGAGTTTGATGATGTTTGTGTTTCATTAAAACGATCTAGTTACATTTTATATTTCATTATAGATGTAATACGTAAAAACATCACATATGACTTTATTTAATAGTAAATGCACTTTTTCCAGATAAGTATTTACCTAGGGTGATTTAAACCCGTAGTGAGTCATTTCATCGCTAAGTCAGGAAATTGCAGCAGTTTCTGCAGAACGTCTGTCAGTGACATGCTTTTTGTGTGTGTAAATATTACAGTGACTCCCTTTAGGAGCTATGCTCATTTTTTATTTTTTTAAAAATCAGACATCCAGCCTATGTTTGACCAAGAGATCCAGGCAGGGTGAAAGGAAAATCTAGCCTACCAACAGGTAACAAGTCTAAGGTGTTACCTGTTGAGCAATACTGACACTGGTTTATTAAGACTCAAAATGTATTCTTTAATCTAACCTCAAGAGAACAAAACCTCATTCGATTCCACACTGTAATTCTGTACTGAATGAAAATGAAAGCTGTGGGTTAATAACTAATTACACACCCTGATCCTGAGTAGGTTTATCTCCTTCTACTGATCTATTTTCTTGCCTTTCTTTAACAGATGTTCTTTCATTACTTGCACCCAATGTTGGCCAAGCTTCAGATGACCCCTAGGATCAGTTTTTATTCCAAATAGCTTGCTTTTAGACATGTTAGTGTTCTACTCAAAAAGGTTGCTAAGTTTAGGGTCTGCAAACCAGCCTCAATCATCACCCCTCCACTACCGTGTTTGACAGATTATGCTGGACATTTAAATCCAAACTCTTTGTTATATTTTCTCTAAAAATAGTGCTGTATTATGGCCAAACATGCATTTTAGTTTTATCTGCCCAAGAATATTGTGCCAAAAGTCCTGCGCTTCATTCAGATGATGCTTTGCAAACCATCACTTCTGTGAGCATTGCCTCTTCTGACCGTGAGGTGAACGTGGATGATCATGCCAGAAAATACTACAAGTAGAATACAAGTAGAATGATGAACATAAGAACATAAGTTCAGAAAACCGTCCCTTAAAACCGTCCCTAGATTGAAAGGTAACAGTTTCTTCTCATTGCTGTTGCCTCTCTCCCACTTTGATACTGTTTAACACACACCTGTATGTTTAATTGCAACAACCTAACAAGACTCCTTGTTCAATAAAACATGGCAGTCATTTAATCAAGTTCTTCAATTAGAACAAGTTTATTTCATTTTTCTTAGGGCTTTAAGGAATGGTTTTACAATCTGTTGAAGACAAGATTATGTTGATTATGTCCTGGTTTGTAAAGCAGTGGAAATAAAACCAGACCTCTTTCTTATTTTCTTTTACTCTGACTGTAAACTATCTGTCTGTATTTTTTTTTCACTGAAATCTTCTCTGGCTCAATTTCTTGACCAATCAATTCAATTTAATTTAATGCAATTAAATTTATTTATAACGTGCCATTTCACAACACATCATCTCAAGGCACTTTTACAGATACAATTTGGTCAGATCACACAGTCAGATTGGTCAAAAGTTGCCTATCTAAGGCAGGGGTGTCAAACTGGTTCCAGAAAGGGCCGTGTGGCTGCTGGTTTTCTTTCCACCCAAGCAGTAGCAACCAGACTCCATTCATCTCATCAAGTCAGTCTAGTCTTAACCTGATACAAGTTCTAGGAACTACTAGCAAACCTGCAGACTAAGAGCGAAGTGCTCTGTTAGGAACATAAGGAATGATTAGATCTCTGATATAAGATGGAGCTTGGTTATTTAGGGCTTTATAAGTGAGAAGGAGGATTTTAATTTCTATTGAAGATTTAACAGGAAGCCAATGACGAGAACCAAGATAGGGGAAACATGATCTCTATTTAAAATTTTCATCAGAACTCCGGTTGCAGCATTCTGGATGACCTGAAGGCTTTTAACTACAGTTTGTGGACTTCCTGATAGTAAAGAATGACAGTAGTCCAGCCTTGAAGATACAAATGCATGGACTAGTTTCTCGGCATCAACCCTGGACAGGATGTTTCTAATTTTTGCAATATTTGGGATATAAATATATAGGATTTAAATGACAGGTCCTGATCAAAAATAACAACAAGTTGTTTACTTTATTATCTGAGATTAATTTAATCCCATCCAGATGAAGTGATTGACTAATCAGTTTATTTTTCAGAGACTCTGGTCCAAAGACAATAACTTCTGTTTTGTCTGCCTTGCGAAGCAAAAAGTTAAGAGTCATTGAAGTTTTAATGTCTTCAAGTCAAGCCTCTAGTCTATGTAATGGGTTAGTTTCGTTTGGATTTATAGACAGATAGTGCTGAATATCATCAGCATAGCAGTGGAAATTAATCCCCTGCTGTCTGATAATTCTACCAATTGGGAGCTTATATACAGTAAAGAGAATTGGACCTAGCACTGATCCCTGTGGTACTCCACAGGTAACCCTGGAGCATGAGGAACATTTATCATTGACATAAAAAAACTGAAATCTGTCAGATAAGATTTAAACCGACTCAATGTTGTTACATTAATTCCTGTAAAATGTTCAAGCCTTTCCAAAAGAATATTATGATAAACTGGATCAAATGCAGCACTGAGATCTAACAGGACAAGTACAGATACAAGTCCATTATCTGAGGCCATGAGAATATCATTAGTAACTTTCACCAGAGCTGTTTTAGTGCTATGATGAGCTCTAAAACCTGACTGAAACTCTTCAGAAAGTTCATTATGGTCTAAGTAAGGCATCCTGCAGCTTTAAGAGGTTTCCCTGCTTTATCACATCTGATTTCCATTGATAGTTGATTAACAGCCTTTTGCTGAACTGCAGTCATCAGAATCAGCTGAGATGAAGCAGGGAAACCTCTAAAAGCTGCAGACACACCGGCCCTCGAGGACCGAGATTGGGGAAGCCTGGTCTAAGTGGTCACACACTTTTTTAACAACTAATTTCTCAAGAAATTTAGATAAGAAAGGAAGATTAGAAATAGGTCTATAATTGACCAAGTCTTCTGGGTCAGGAGATGGTTTCTTAAGTAAAGGTTTAATTACAGCTAATAAAAGCCTGGGGTACACATCCTTGTAGCAGGGATAGATTAATCATATCTAAAATGAAGGTGGAAATCAGAGAGAATACTTCCTTAAATAACTTGATTGGAACTGGATCTAACATACAAGTTGAAGGCTTAGATGAAGATACTTAGTTTTGCTAACTCTGAAAGTCCAAACCCAATTCGGGTTGTATAGTTAGTTACCTTAGATGTTGGCTCTTGTTCCAGAGATAAACCAATCACATTAAGAGGGGTGTTAATGATCTTATTTTTCAATCTTATTTATAAAGAATTCCATCTAAGAGGTTTACTCTGTTTCTGCTCTTTAACTTCCTTCTGTTGCTCACCATGATTCTGTTTTCATTTCAGGAGATGAATTTTAATCTTGCAGATTTTTTGGATTCCTCTAACACCACTTACGATTATCCGGATACCCCAGGTACAGCTCCCTGCGAACCACGAGTGCCAGGATTCAACTCCTTTGCCCTGATGGTCATATATATCATCGTGTTTGTCTTCAGCCTGGTGGGAAACAGTGTGGTGGTCTATGTGGTCTGCTCTATGAGTAAAGGCAGAACCAGCACAGACATCTACCTAATGCACCTTGCCTTGGCTGACCTCCTCTTCTCTATCACCCTCCCTTTCTGGGCTGTCGACTCTCACCTCGGTTGGATCTTTGGCAACTTGCCATGCAAGCTCTTCTCAGGCTTCCAGGAGGCCTCTGTGTACAGTGGGGTCTTCCTGTTGGCCTGCATCAGTGTGGACCGGTATATTGCCATTGTGAGAGCCACACGAGTGATGTCCTCCCGCCACCTGCTAGTGAAGGTGGTCTGCTGTGTTGTGTGGCTGATATCCAGTTTGCTGGCTCTACCCGTAACAATTCAAAGAGAGAGCTACTATGCTCCTGACCTGAACCAGTCAGTTTGCTATGAGAATCTAACGGGAGAAAGCAGCGATCGGTGGCGTGTAGGCATCCGAGTTCTGCGGCACACCTTGGGCTTTTTCCTGCCCCTGTTGGTGATGGCCGTCTGCTATGGCTGGACAGTGGTGACCCTGTATAACACGCGCAGTCAACAGAAGCATAAAGCCATGCGTGTCATCCTGGCAGTGGTGGTGGCCTTCATTCTCTGCTGGCTGCCTTACAACATCACTGTGCTGATTGACACACTTTTCCGAGGTGGGTCATTTGAAGAGACCTGCGAGATCCTCTACAAACTGGAGAGCATGCTGGAGGTGACCAAGGTATTTGCCTTCATGCACTGCATGGTGAACCCTGTGCTGTACGCCTTCATCGGGCAGAAGTTTCGAAACGAGCTGCTAACAGCTCTTTACAAGCAGGGCATCATTAGCAAGAAGCTCTGGGTTTCTTACAGGAAGGGCTCTGCTGGCAGCTTGGCTAGCTTCAGGTCAAGAAACACCTCTGTGTCAGTTTGAATTGCTTTTGAAGATTTGTTATTTGACCCTCCCATTAAGAAAAAGCAGTACACACATCGATGTCATCACTGTTGAGCTGTATTGATGTAGAAATTAGATTAAGCAATCATTTAGTTCATTTACAAAGAAAATAAAGCAACAAGCAGCACTTTGGGTCACATGATTCATTTAGCAACGAATCCGACTCTCTCATGTTACGCCAGCTAGTTTTTGAAAAAAGCAAACTGTACAGACTGTCGATGTGTCCCAAGACTGTATGTTCATCTGGAAAATCAATTAACACATGAAGCTAATACTAGAGTCAAAACTTAAGTCTTAAAATCTAATTAATGTTATGTGTTTTTGTTCAATCGTTATCAGACTCAATATATAATGAAAGAGAACTTCAGGCTACACCTCAAGCTTTTCCATATGCATAAAGACCATATGCACACTTACAGCAAACACATTGTTTAGGAAAAGGTTAGCAGACAGGAACAGCAAATACATGAAGATAATTTATTAATTGTCAGAGAGGTCCTCTATAGTCACAGGAGTTTCAAGGCTTTAAGGGAAGCTACGGCTCTTCCAAAACAATCTAGAAAAGGTTATAATATATATAATAATAATAATAATTAAACTAAGAAACTATGGGCAAATCTAAGGAACTACTCCCAGGAGTAAAAAAATTATGATAGATAGCAATTTCTGAAGGTGGGGACATCTCAAAAAACTGCACCTAAAGGGTTAGAGGGTGACATCTCCTGAGAAGTAAAAGAAAAAAAAGACATCAGAGGGGGACAGGTAGAAATATTTGGCCTTTAATACCACCACGTTTGACAGAACAGACAAAAAAGAATATCAGTGCAGGCACCTTAAAGCACGGCAGTGGAGGGCTGATGATCTGGTGTTGTTCGCCAGTCAGGACATGAGACCTGAAAGATATTGAATCAGCTATGATCTCCTTTTTATACCAAAGTATTGCAGAAAGCCTGTGAGTCTGACAGCTGAAGCTCCACCAACACTGGGTCATACAAACAGCTAAGTAAGTTTTAATAAAGAAGGAGATGAACCTCTGCAAACCTTAATAAGCTGATGCAATAAAGGAAAGGGAAGAGTTTGCCATATTTTGTCCTATTTCTCTGACATTAAATTAAAAAAAAACAGATAATGTTTAGAGTCAATAAATGACAAATGAAACAAGAAATATCAAACATTTCTCTCCAGAAACAGTTGTGTTAAAGCCTCTCGACATGTTTATGTAGGTTCTGATGTCAAACTATATATAGTACGATGGTGTACTCAAAACCCAAATACAGAGTGCTGCTTCTAAAGGTTTTCCGGTTTTTGATCTGCAATGTTTGATTAATAAAGTCATCAACTTCTCAGTTTTCAAATTCTGTGAACAAGAAAACAGACATCAAAGATCTATCTTTTTCTATGGAAATGTTACCATCATTAGGAAATGTACAAAGTGCAGAATGAAAGCTGTCACTGCACAGCATTAGCAAAATGTGCAGTTATCAAGATTTTATGGTTGCATGTTTTCCAAAGCAGGTGCTCGAATGTAATGGAGGCGTTTAGAAGGTTTTTTTTTTGTTTTGTTTTTTTTGGCTTTGCTGCTTAGTATGATAAGGTTGTCTTTTAAAGTTTGTTTTGCCCCACTCCTGGAGATCTTATCAGATAAAACATCTTGTGAAGAGGAAGAGGTGACGAAACCTGTTTTCACAACCGCAGAAAGAAGTGTGCTTTTTTGATGAATGACTTTCATTTAGTCAACATTTCTGTAGAAACAGACAATTTTAACATCACCGTTTTAATCTCCATTTCTATTTCTTTCATTTCTGCTTTTAAATTCATTATGTTCTCATTTTCAGCAACACATGTATAATAATCTTTATGAATGTGCACAGGAGCATTTAAAGATTGCATCTTTGGTTGTTTGTTGATTTTATGATGCCCTTTTATGATGATTTTCTCAATGTTCTTGAATGAATGTACTTGCATGTTGATATAAAAAAAGCAGCTTTATGGATACAAACTGTACAGATCCAGATGTTATGAAAAATAAATCTATTTTCATGTAACTGTGTCCTGTTTACCTTTAAAGAGGCTTTCTATGATTTGGGCAAATAGTTACGTAAAATTTACTTGCACAATTTCCTTCTGTAGGTTCATGAACCTGATGATAAATTGTTACTATTCACCAACATTTAATTAAGAATACTTCTTCATCCTCAGGGGACAGGTTCCTGTTTTTCTTTGTGGTTTAAAGGTGCTGCTGTTGTTGGACCTGCTCTGTAACTCAGTTCTTAAACTTCCGGCTAATAAAAAAAAGTACAATAATATAAAAATCCCACAGTGATAGACACAAACATAGGATCTAATTAATTGGTCTATAGAGTCTATTTGTAAAATTTAGTAAAAACCTATATGTTTTTTGTCATCATTGAGTTATTTTATGTGATGATAGCTGTAGGTAGGAAGGATCCCCTGTAAAGTTAAATATTAGTTAAAACAAATAATTTCTGGTGTGGTTTCAGGCTGGATGAAAAGCAGGAAATAAGTAGAGGAAGGATGAATTGACTCACTTTCTTTCTGTGTTGGCAAATTACCTTCATTGCAAGAATAATTTAATCATTTTAGTTTTTTGAAAGGTCAAAGCACCACCTTTTTCCCTCAAAGTTGTTTATTAAGAACTTCTGCCTTCAGCTGATCCAAAATGCTGCAGCCAGAGTTCTGATAAAACAGAGATCATGTTTCTCCTATCTTAGCTTCTCTTCATTGGCTTCCTGATAAATCTAGAATAGAATTTAAAATCCTCCTTCTCACTTATAAAGCCCTAAATAACCAAGCTCCGTCTGATATCAGAG
>JAUZNJ010028382.1:0-16129 GCA_034780135.1 Jordanella pulchra
CTCTCTCATCTTTTTAAGTGGGAGAACTTGCACAATTGGTGACTGACTAAATACTTATTTTCCCCACTGTACATCTTTTCAATATAGCTCGGTTGAATAGGAACAGAGGATATCTGCTCTGTTATTAATGTTGGTTCAGTGTTGTGTTGGTTTGTTTTTTAAAATAACTAAAGTTATGGACAGATTTTGCGGAAATTTTCAGAGGTGCATATTGTGACTGGCAACAAATGATTGCATTTAGTGATGATCTGGATCCATGATTACAGTGCTCTCTGAGTGCGTTTCTAGTTTTTTATGTGTTTGTTTATTTTCCTGTTGCGATTGTTCACAAATGTAGCTTCATTAGTTTAGGGTTACTTTCTAACGCGTTTCTTCGATTTGGTTTCCTGTGTTTTCTAGATATTTCCCTTTGTTTATTATTTACATGTATCTCTGTTCTGCTCCATTCATGTTGATTACCTATCCTTCCTTAGTCTCCTTATTTACCTTCAGCCTCAGCTGCTCCTCATCATCAGCCCAGGATTTTTCCAACACTTCCTTCAGTATGTAAGTTTATTGTTGGTCATTGCTCCGTGCTGGTTCCTCTTGTTAACATGGCTTTATGTCAATTTATTCCCCTCATTGTGAGTGTGACTCTGAAGGGTAGGGGTTTCTCACTGAATGTACTTCTTGTCTGAACTACAGCAACAGATGCTGGTGTTTGGTTGTAAGAAAGATAGAAGAATCAAAGGGCTTTTAGTTGAACTTCATTTCTTTTGACTGCGATGTCAGAGTGCAAGTGACTCTTATCTTTCTCGGATGTGGGAAAGCAATGATAAACTTTAAAACCAAGCAGACATATTGTCATCCTGTCAAAAATGATTTCAGCCTATCTTGCATCTCCTTGGAAAACATCAGAATGGTTCAGCGTTTCCCAGAGTCAGCAGTTTTTCGGATAAGGACCTTTAAGTTTTCATTTGCTGCATTTGGTCTACTTGGGAAGAACATCTTGATGGATTTTGCTAAATTTGTGACATGTATATTCCACTTCTTTCCACGACTTCTCTTTCCACTGATGTGGTACTTTTGACCTGATTGAATTAATCTTTTTCCACAGAGCGGGATGGAAATTTTATTGTGGCGTCTTACATGACATGTGATCAGCTCTTTGCTTTTCCACGAGGGCCCATATCCATGTTTTGAACCAGAGGGCCATGACCCCTGGTGCCGCAACGAAGAGAACAGGGAAGGGATAGGGGCCCAACTGGCATGGCAAGGGTGCTGTGAGGATTAGTTAAGATTGGCTGCAGATGTTGTTTCAAGGGGCCCTCCGCTTATTTAACGAGAGGAACATAAATCTCTCAAGCTCTCTGCTGCATATGTGAGGTCACACATGAGGCCATGTGGCTCTGACTTCCTCTATGAAAGTAAAACAGGAGTGAACTAATTACTAAAATATACTGTTGTGGTAGAGATACAGTGAGCTTTAAACAATAAGCAGTTTTTTTTCAGTAAGTTCTTATATTGTGGCTTGTTTAGAATTTGTATTTGATGTGCTTTGAAATGAAGGACAAGTCATTAAAAAAGATTTATCTTGTTGTTTTTATACTAGTTAGGTAGCAGCATCTATTTTAAAATTGGTTAAGCAGAGGGAATTAACAGGATTTAATGTGATTATGTTGTGGAAAGTCATATATAATAAAACTTTTAATAATAACAGCATACATTCTGAAACTAAAAGTATTCATTGGTCCACCAATAAGCCCTGAGTAAGTTCTCATTACTAAAACTTTTTAATTTAGCAGAGCAGGAATAAGTGAGGTAGTAAACAGTCTAAAAGGATCTTAAAAGAATCACAGATGTACACAGCAGTGTTTGAAGATAAGTTCCAGTCCTCTGAAAAACATTTGTGTATTTGGGAGATTTCCCAAAAAATTTGGTAGAATTCACCTTGCCCAAAATCAAATGAAACAAAACTTGGACTTTTAATACAATAAGTAATGAATGCAGAATGTGGTGGTAAACTCAACATTTCTTTGTTTATAAGGGGAGATGTTTTTCAATTTATGGAGTTCTAAAAATAAATAAAAGAAAAATAAAATTTCAAGGTGCTGTTTCCAATATAACCTCATTTGGGGTTTGTGTTAAAATGAACATTAATTATAATTTCTGCATACTTTTAGAAATATAACAAACTGTATTAGTTTAAACTCATAAAGTAAATATGTTATTTAACAATTAATGGTTGTACTACATTGTACAGCACAAAACTTTCTGAAATGTAGAGGTGATATTCCTGGGAAAGACAAAGTACTTTCCTAGAACTTTTATGGTCCTGTCATATAAGTTATCAAGTTCTGTCCTGGAAATCTTATAGAACTTAAATGAATTTTTCTATGAAGTTTACAAACATCTTTCCTGAAACTTTCATTGAACCTCCAGGGTACCTTAGGGAAAACTATATTCATTCACTGAACTGAAATTGAACTAATTAGGTTCTCACCTTAAGTGTGAGTGAATGTTTTATAGTAGTTTCCTTGAACTTACACGGTACTCTCAGGAACCTAACTAGATACCTATTTGTAAACTCCTCCCTATCTTACAAGGGACTTTCAAGGAACTTAAAACATACTTAGAGATTCTCTATATACTGTAATAATATTTGAGAATTTTTTTTAAATTATTGTTAGAGGGACCATGGAACTCTCTTTAAATTTACAAAGCAGATTAAAGGAACTTATAAGAGCAACTTAATTATATATTTTAAAGCAAATCAAGGAAATCAAACATAGTTTTCTGCATTTTACCAGCTATGCATTTTAGATATAAATCATAGGAGCTTCATCTGGTCTGTTCCTGTTTGGCTGTGACACCATCCTGGAGAGAAATGTCGACTGGGCTGCTACAATCAACACCTTTATTCATAGATGTTGAAGCTTGGCCTGTTTTTCAGCGTAGTCCTGTTTCTCTTACTATGACTCTCTTTCGTCTTTTGACATGGGAATTGGTTTGGAGCTCATCTACCTGGCTGTATCGTTCCTGGACGGAGCTACTTGTGGTGCTAGTTGAAAGTTACCTTCGCTATCTCTGCTTCTTTTTGTATGTCTGCTTCTGACTCCTTTAACTCCAGTCAGCCTCGGAAGATGGCTGCTCACACGGAACCTGCATGCATGCATGCTATGAGGGATCGTTGAAGAGTAAATGAGTTCGATGCCATCATCTGGTTTTCCTTCGATAGACAACTTTGAACCAATCTGACATCATGATCTGATTGAGTTCTCTCTGTAAAGTACCTCGAGATGATGTGTTATGGATTGGCACTACAGAAATAAACTGAATTGAATTGAACTTACTCAGTAACACAAAGCGAACACTTGCTAGGGATTTTACTGGACCCTACATGGTGCAGGTTTGGACCTGAGAAGGTGGTTTCAAGCGACTCACCTGTTACCATTACTGGAAACTTTCTAGAACATCCTAGTATTTAACAATTGCTACGGGCATTTGGTTAATTTTCCAAAAACATAGTAAAATATTAGAATAAAAGAACAAAACAAGCAAATTCATAAAATTTGGGCAGTGAACTAAAAAGGCTTGACAATTACAGCAAGAAATAATCTCCTCTCCTAATTTTCCATTGCTCTACATAAAGACTAAGAGTCATCATTTTCTCCTTTTTAAAGCCTTGTGGAACTCTTTCAAGTGTCTTCTCCCCAGAGAACAAAACAAATACAATACTTTAAATGTTAAGTAGTTGCAGTCTGTTGTCAGTAAAAGGTTTACAACCACTCAACAAAAGAATAATTCAAAAAGAGAAAAGAATAGAAAGGCTAAAATTAATACAGTTCTTAAGAAACTGTGTACCTCTTTGTTTCAGTAGCTCACATGGGGCATCGGCTGTTTTATATACTCATGGCCTATACATATATATATATATATATATTTATATATAGATGTCACGTTGCCACTTCCCTCCACTGTGTGAGAGTAGAGCCAAATAATGCTGTTGATGTCATTCACAGTTCTGTGTTAAAATACGATGGAGGCGTGATGCTGAGGTTCCACTTCCTGTTCAGCCCTCATTCAAGCCCTACATTTGTGACATCACTTGAAGCTCTACTGTTACATCACTGACCGTGCTGTGCTGTTATCCCACCGTTTCACAGCCCCCTTACATGCTTCTGTTTATGAAACAGACGCCCTCTCAAGCTTCAGATTTGAAAAATCCCATAGCAATTTCATAGCAATAGACCTACAGTCCCTGTAAAACTATTCCTATCTATGTAAACTGTTCACATTAAATGCAAACATTCACAGCTTTAAATGTATTTTATTGTGATTTCATCTAACTGAAAGCATAGTCGTGGAGGGAAAGCTATAGATTAATTGCAAATCGAATTTTTCAATTGGAAATTCAAAATATACAACTAAAGACTGTGACACAAAGATGCAAATATTTTCTGCAGTTCATTCTTTGTGATTTTTGGACATTTCTTTATAGCAAGACACCCAGCTCCATGGCTAGTATATATTTTTTTTTTTTACAATTCAAGTTGTTTTGAAAATTTCGCTTGACTGAAAATACTGGCTAAATGGGGTCAGTACACATTTCTGTTGCTAATTCCTTATTTATCAAACACGATACACATCTGTCTCACTTTAATTGCATATTCTACCGTATTTTTGGGCTAAGACAAATGAGTGCCTTGATCATTAAAAGTATTTATTCCATTAGAAAACTTGTAGTCATAAATCAGTAATTATAACTGGACACCCTGATCAGGTTAAAAGGGTAAAGTCACAATGACCAAAATCCTGAATAAACAAATCTAATTCTAAACGTACTTTAACCCCTGCCCTTACAAACATAAACAAGTGCAACAACTCATTTTTTTTTTCCACACGCTCTTTTTTTTAATTGTAAATAATAAAAATGAACTTTTTTATATATAAAACATACACATCGTTTGAGCCACATCTGTTATACAAACAAGAAATGTTGCAGTGAACGCTTCGCTTTTCTAATGTTCTCTTTGTTTCAGTGGAACACAGAAGATTGTAAACAGTTAGCTTTTTCTTTATTTTTTCCTCCTGTTAATACTGACAAAAAAGAAGGGGTCGGGTGGGAGGGGGGGAGAGATTTAACCAGACGATGCAAAGAGAACTCATCATCATGTGGGACTGAAGTTGCCCCTTTTGGTTTCAGGGTTTAGAGTGTAATTTACCTTGTAACCCATAAAATTTAATTTCCCCCCCACTGCATGGTCCCTAATCGTACATAGTCCATAATAATCTCTAAATAAATTGGCCCCTTTACAGTGATCAATAGTTGGCTGTTGAACATGATTTCTCTGTGCATCTGTTTTCTGTATACTTTGAGAGCTTATGTCAGCATGGCTGAAATTTTGTTAAAACATAATCATCTTTTATATAGTTGTAATTTGTACATATTTATTCATACATCACTTCAGCCCCTCTGAGGTATACTGTGAAGTGAAATAATAACAGTAAGAGGGGCTTTGAGCTCTGCTCAGTACGACTGTACAATACAGTACATCTTCCAGGGAGTAGGGGAAAGACATCAGCATAATCTCGGGGTTCAGTTTGAGAGACATTCAGCACCAGACAGAGAGACATGGAACAGACTCCAGCTGAGTTCAAATGTCTTTTGAGTTATGGGAATGGCTTCTTGGTTTTTATCTCTTTAATATTCAAGTACGAGCAAACTGTACAACTGCATGCAACATACAAGCGGCCCTACAGTACGTGGAACTAACACGCATCTAGTTCAGTGTCTTCTTTTTTTCTGTATCTGTTTTACAAAAACAAACAAAAAAAAAATGTGCATGCAGCTTGGAACAGATTCCTAAGTCATTCCCCACATCGCTGCGAGAGGTGACAGCAAACAGATTACCGGATGAGTGTTAGTGTCCCAATTTTCATATTCACAGAGATGCACATGGAAACTGATGATCTGTTCTCTTCTGTTTGCCAAAAAAAAGATGAATTGGACCAACAGGATTGTTGATTTTTTTTTCCCTCTTTTTTTTTTTTTAAATAACTACATGTTTTTTTTTTTTTTTTTGAAAAGTTAAACTTTTTCTAGTAAAAAATCAAGCTCTTGTGCTTTTATTAAAAACTAAATAAACTAAGGTTTGGATAAAAACCTTTAACGTGAGGAGGTGAGGGAAGGCACTCCCTCAGAAATGTAAAGAATTACATGGTCCAATCCAGCTCTGGCATAGGTAAATAATAGCATTTTTGTACTTTATTAATTTATATAATCTACTGACAGTGATAATACACCCCGGTGACATGTCTAAGCAACATAAATTTGATTTATTTGTCAACCCTTTAAGAAGGACCACAACACAACTAAAGAAAAGGATAAGCGGTTGTCATGTAAACCGAACCGGTGGGTGAACAATATTGATCTCATAACTGGGTGTAAAAATGTAAGACATACCACTGTACTGGTCCATCAGTTTGTCTCCCCTCGAGGCTTATTTCCCTGGGAACAGTCTCTAAGAGTAATATAAAGTTTGCTGCATTGTAAACACAGAAAAAGGTTAATGGCATTAAAGTCTGATTTTGCATGGTTCTCTCTCTAATTCTGGGTTCCTTCTTCTAAAACTAAGCCAAAACATCAGTGAAAAGAACAAAAATTCATGAACCTAGAAATGAACTATACTGTTTTTGGTTGTTTATTTTGTTTGCTTGGTTTTAGACATCTAGAATCCTCAAAGCAAGAAAAGTTGATAAACTGATTTTGTGTGAAAAAAATGTAAATATATTTATCGAAAATACTGATTTATAAAACTGAAAATTATATTTGAAACATCAGGGGCTCATTAATGTAGAATAAATAAACTGCATTAAATAAATAAAAAAAAAAAACTACTTGACTTATTTGCCTTTATTTTTGACCAGTGAAAAAACATTAACAATCATCAGTTGCTTTCTACAAACAAAATCTGCTTTCAATATCTAAAAACAATCTAAATTAATAAAATGACACTGAAATGAACCCCAAACTAAAATAAAAACATGAAATAATGAGAAGTTGTTGATTTGAAGCTGTTAGTTCTTTCGATTTTTTGCTCCTTCACTGATTTTTCTTTATTGCTGACTGAACTTTGAAACAGTCAAGTTGATCAATTCAAATTAACCATTTACATTTAATGCAGAAGAAAATATCTAACATACATTAATCTACAACAAAAAATTAATGTCAATGAATTATTGGGAGCCTGTATAGGATTCATCAACCTTTGATTTTAACTTTCTTGGTTTTTTATTGTTGTGTTTGTTTATTCCCTGGTTAGTAAATCAGTTTAATAGTATGAAACTCATACAATTTGACAAACTGCAGTAAGGCATAATAAAAGAAAACTAAATAAATTAAGCTAACAGAACTCAACAAAACTAAAGACAAACAAACACGGGGAGCAATTTGAGGATAACAGCTCTAATCCAGCACTGCATCCCTAATTATGTTTGCTAATTACACTACCCTGTGTTTCTCTCACTCACATTTTAATTCACTTTTAAAGGATGCTAATCTTGTTTTGAATGTCTATCATTCATGGTTTAGATTAAACTAAATATCTTTAAATGTGAAAACAATCTAATTTCATCACTTTTAGTTGTGTTTAGAAATAAAGTTTCAAAAGTCCTATTGATGGTATAGTTATTGACAACAACATTTTTTTTGAGTGATTGTTGATTAGAGATTAGGGATGAAAGATCGTTCCAATTGTCTCTGTAGAAATATACATAGATCCACTGGTATAATAGAAAGGGTCAGCTGTTACTTTGGATTGTCTGCTTACTTTTTATTACAGTTTGATAAAACCATATCTATCTACTGTATATCTACCATAACTCTACCAAAAGGTGTTTTCCTTCAAAAATGCTTTATTAGACTTGCAGCTAGATCAGAGTATCATTATTATTATACATCTCTGTTAGAGTACTTTCAGAATATTAATACCTATAATTTTAATAATTTTCATATTTGTATTTTTTACTTACACGATTTATAAAGGTCTGAAGACCAAACTACTGCATTGTATCATTTAAAGTGCATATCCATTTTTACTAAATGTACGGTTTAAGAACAGCCCTTCGTCTTCCAATATATCACACAACCCAAAGTCCGTTTTTTTGTTTTTTTCCCCAACTAAAGTAGAGCTGTACTTTGGAAGACGCACTCAGTAGGCCAGCCATCTGTAAAACAGTTCTAGCTTAAAATGTAATTAAAGATTTGTAATTTGTGAATATTTTAAGTGCTACAGTTTTATCATCCCTTTCCTCTTAATATGTAGAATGTTGTGTTTTTACGTTTTCATTTTTTTGTATTTTATATATCTATATGTCTACTTTTAACTGTACAAGATTTGCATTGACCAATTTCCTCGCAAAGAAAATTTGTAAGCACTATTTTCAAGCTTCTCGTTTTAATGGTAAGTAGATTTGCAAAAAAGTCATAAATATACTCATCTGCATGTATAATGAAATATTTTAGGATGCTATATTAACCTGCTTTACGAATGCTAGAAACATAGAACTAACCAGGGAATGAGAGGCTTGCATAAGTTGGCTTTTCAACCTCTAACCATTTCAATGTTCTAGCCTTATTTATAATATGTTTCCTCAGTAGTTCAACAGGTTTATCCTCTCGACACAATTAGCAAGGAAATATCCTTCTGACAGTAATGTTACTATATTCTCAAATCCGGTGTCAAGCTGTACATCATTTTGTTAAGTCATAAAAGTGCAAAAGTATGCTTGCCATTAAAATCTCAGGTAATTTGTTTATTGCAGCTACATAAAATTGGGGCATTGATGTAATCCAAGCATAGTCTTAAGACAACATGTAAAGAAGCAAACCCTGATGTTTCAAAAGGATAACAGTGCAAACTATTTGCACACTATGTTTCCTGGCCTAAGGGACTTTTCTGCAGGGGACTAAAGTCATCACCTACCTATTAGAGTTATTTTAGGGGTTCAAACGGCAGACTACGTTAATTTGGATCAGTTGGAGAAGCTTAGAAAAAACCATACCTAAGAAATTCTATGAAACATTCCAGCCTCTTCAGTTCTGTGCAATGTTGCGTTGGGCAGTTGGGTTTAAAGAGGTGTTCAGCAGTGTGATGAACTGATATGGATCAAAGTATTACTGGACAAATATTGGACACAAAAAAAATGCATAACACAACATTTGCAGAAATGTATATCTGCAGGGAACAACATGTAATATTTTGTATTTTTTTATCAGCTTGTGTATATCCCTCTCTTTCAAGGCTGTAACTTTAAAATCAAATATAATTCTACATTTTTTTAATCACATTCTGAGAGAGACAACCAAAATCTTGAATAAACTAAAGTATAAAGTTTTTCTCCAACCACCAGAGTTATAAATCTCTGATGGGATTGTCGATTGTTAAAACCGTGATATGAATCAAATATAGATTTTTTTTTCTGCAATAAATTTCGCTCCCCAATTAACCCTATTATTTGATAAATTAGGCCTGCTGGGTGCAGCAAGATCTTCATTGTTCCACCTAAGATACTTTCAGGTGAAGTCAGTTATAGAATAGAGCCAAAATGGTGGACCATTCGTTACTGTTACCAGACATCCTGCAGATAAAATCTTATGTCCCTTTTACATTTTTAAATATCATGCATTCCCCAGACTGACCACAAAACAGGAGCATTTTTCACACTGTAAAAACATTTTGTGCCTGTAGTAAAAAAAAAACAACAAAAAAAAAAAAAAAACAAGAAAAGGAAATTAACATCACATAATTCACTCTTAAAAGACTATGGCCTCAGAGAAGCCTTGGTAAACATGTTGAAAAGAGAATATTTAGACAAAGAGAGGGACAAGTGATCTAGGCACCAGAAGAAGGCCCTGTGCTTCCAGACTGAACACCCATGCAGGGGAGGGCGGGGCGGCACCCCAACTGGGATCAGGAATACCGGCAGTCTGATGGGCTCCTGAAGGAGGCCACTGCAGAAAGTAGTGTGCCCCCTGCAGTCAGCGAAGGGATTTTACCTCGTTCTTGAGGCCATACATTCCAATGCTTACGTACATTGCTTCGCTAGGTTGATTCAGCTAAAAAAAAACCACCCTGTTTCTTTTTTGATTCACTCATAGCTGTCATATTCTGACTGGAGAGCAAGAGATTGACAATAAGACTGTTCTTTGAATGGAAACGAAAGACCGAAATATGACGCTCCCTACAACAGATAAAAATAACTGCAGAAGGAGTGATTGTCAGATTTCAACAAAGCTTTCTAGTTATGACCATTTCTGATGTTTTTCTATGTGTCTGCCTTGTATTGTATGTGCCTCTCTCTTTCATTTAATGTTTATTTCTTTTTCTTCCCCTTGAAGGATGGTGTAGAGCTGTTGGTCCACTAGGATCGAACCCCAGGTGGTCCTGGGGAGCTGTCAAGAGATGATTGGGAAGCTCTCCGTGTCAAGGATGCCAGCGTTGGATCAACCAAGGAGGATGGAGGGAATAGCTTGTACCAACCAATGACTGTGTTCGATAAGTCTAGCTCATCCAGCAGGATCTGTGCAACTCCCATGAAGCTTTTATGGTCCATCCTGCCATAGTCTCCCCAGACGATAACCTAAGAGAGGAGATTTAATTCAGGACGTGCAGATCTGTCATGTGTGATTAAGAAAATAATCAAAAAAAAGTTGTGTCATTCACCTGTAAGACCTTTCCCTGTGGGCTCTCCTCAAACAGCAGTGCTTGCTGGTACAGGGGGTCAAGTGTTTTCCGTGCAATCTTGGTTTTCTTTTTGGCTACATATGCCCCATTGTTAAGTAGGTAGACTTTGACATATGGAGCTAAAAAAGAGAAACAATGAAATGCTTTTTTTAAAATCTGTATTCAAAACATATGTTAGGAAAGAAGTGTAGAAAATAAATGCAATTTAAATTATATTAAAATTATATTAAACTTTATTTTGACATTTTGTTACATCACAAACACATAATTTAATTCTACTCCAAAGACTAAGAAAAAGTGACATTTGATGAGCAGAAAATTGTATATTTTCAGCCATAAAATAATGAAAATCTTACAAGTGTTATGCATTTGCATTTAGCTCTCATAAATCCCAATAATCTAGTCAACCAACTGCTTTTATAATTTACCAAAAGTAGATTAAGTCACCTACAGACGGAGTTGTTTTGTTAAAGCTAAAGTTTGTTTGCAAAAACTGTTAGCAAAGCTAAGAGGTCGGGAAGAATGTGGTAGCTACATTTTAAAGTAAGATTAAGTTACAAAAAAATAACCCAAGCTTTAACACTTCACAGAGCAGAGCTCAATACCATACTGCACACACTCGGTATATGCTGCAATGAAAAGTGATCATCCATATAAAAAGCAGAAAAGAAACCAAAGGTGGCCGTTGAAGAGCTGCTGAAATCCACATCTCAGATTTAAGAAACTATCAGGAGGACAACTATTAGCCATGCACTTGACAAGTCTGACTTTTAGGACAGAGTGGAAGAGCAAGAAGATAGCTGCCATACAGAAACAAAAGTCCTGTTTGCCATATCTTACACGCTGGAAAACAGCAAAGATGCAGAGGAAACTGCTCTGCCCAGAAAAGAAACATCCACTTTTTGTCCTTAATACTGTAAATAACTAAGGGAATAGAACAGACACATAATAGGAAGAGGTGGTGACAACATCACGGAGCTAAAACAGGAAACTCTAAGCAAGAAATCTGTTGGAGGCTCAGATGATCTGAGACTGGGGCAGAGGAAAATGTACAACTAGAGAGCTACAATAAAATAGCTTTAAGTGTAACTCACTCCATCCAAAAAGATAACCCTGCTATTTAACAGAATGTCAGCTATCGAAAGAATCAACATGAGCTAAATCAGAACAGTTATTTTATTATTTCTAAAGATCCAGCTGTTGGTTCAGGTTCATATTACTATGGTTAAACACCCTCACTCCAACATTTTTCTTCCATTTCTTCTTAAAAAAAACTGGAAAGTTTGCTCTTTTTTTTTCTCAGAACTTACAGAGACTAGCACTGGCATGTATAAAGTCATATTCTTTGATCGTAAAATCAGATAACGATGACCAGCATTTGATAAAAATGCTATAAAAACAACTTGTTTCAGTTCAAGAACAGAAGATTAGCTTTGTGAAAATCTTTCACTAAATTACATTTTTGCAGTCTCATTCTCTTATTTCAGCTTATCTTTAAGGTATCCATCCATATGTAAGAATGGGTCTTCAAAGTCCAGACCCTAAATTTAATGGAGAATCTGTGGCATAACCTAAAGACTGATGTAACACAAAATATCTGCTTGCTGCAGCTTATGTAACTGCAAGTATTCATGAAAATTTCATTAGAAAACAACGTTGTCATTTTTAATAAACTGTTAAAAGTGTTCACGATATGTTTTAAATTGTTTTGCAATTGCTCAACAAAATAAATCAAATGGCAATAATTTTTGGACCAAGGCTAATTAATAAGAAGACATTGGGTTTAATGTGAGAACATGAGACCTTTGCAAGCCTTCTAAATAAACATCAGCTGCCCTTTAGGTGCAGGTCCTTACCAGGCAGAGATTTGGATCCTGGCTTTTGTACAAGTCCTCGAGCTCTGATTACCTCCACCTCCAGCTGGCCTTTTTTCTCTATCATTCCAATCTGAATGTCACCTGGGTAAACAGATAAGAATGGGGTTTAAAATGATGAAGATAAAATGTTTCCACTTGTGTCAATTAATGTCAGTTAATCCTGGTCAAGACTGTCAAATGGTCAATAATTTCCTTTACTTTTTCTATATTCACATTGTGCTCAAAAATGGGCCAAAAAGGCCTTTATTAAAGGTCAAACAGTTCTTAACATTTCACATTAAATGAGTCTAAGGCTACCTTCTCACTGCAACTCTTGATGCTCAATTCCTACATTTTGGTGAAATCAGATTTTTTTTTTGCAAGAACTTTCAAACCAAAACTTAAAATGACTCCAGTCTGAATGTTTCGCAGCCTCAACGTGACCCGTAGAATAACAGTGTAGACGTCACACAGCAGGAAGACTTTATGAATTAGTAGTCAGAGCCTGGATGATAACATGAAGAGTCGGATGGAAAGGGACATGAGCGTTCAGACTGCAGACACTTTAAAAAGTCTATCGGATTTAGTAACATATGGAAGTGGCACAAATCGGACTTTTTTAGAGGAGAAAAAGCTTGTAATTGGGCCATTCTGACTGCCATGAAAAAGCTGAGTTGCATATGAGCCAAAATAAAAAATCTGATTTAGGTGGCATTTTCTTGCACTGTAAACATAGCCGAAATGTTTCCAGTTTTAAAAATTTTTGGGTTTGTGAAAATAATTCTATTTGCTGGATAAGCTTTATTCTATTAAGCTCATTTATAGATTAATAAACTTTATTCTGTATCTGTGTTTTTTTCAATTTAAGAGGTTTTTCATAAACTGACTTTGCAAAGTGGTTTAATAATTTGGAAAAGCCAGGTTGATGACATCATGATCTGTCAATAAAGCCTTTTATGGGTAAATTTAAAATATTAAAGTTAACTGGACGCACACCCACAGATCTAGCTTAGGACAACACCTCACACACACATAGGAAAATTAATAGAAATCCGCTAAGATAGCAGGAAGAGAAAAGTAAACCTTCATGTCTGGTTATATTCCCGGGTACAATTCCCAGTAGTCTGAGGGTACCACATTCATCTGTTCAAATAAATATATGCAAGTGTTGTGAATGGGCTGTACGTATGTTATCCTTTTTTAAGGCAGGAGACTCCAATCCGCTCATGCTAAATTCATACACTGATGGTGACCAGCTAATGTAACGACATTAACTGCGTTCCTGAGTCAACTCACATAAGATTTTCATTGGAGTGTTTAGGCTAGGACAAATTTTCACTGCATTAGCCCTTTTTATTTGTAATACGTTCTTATGAATGATTTTTTGCTTCTCTTTTCTGTTCAGTTTTTGGTTCATATGCCAGTATTAAAATGTCAAGATATGAAATTCTGCGTGATGGTATCAATGCTGACACCTTCAGGGTTAATGGAGAACTGCTTGTTTCAGGGGTATTGAATTAAATCCCACCGAGAACAACAAATCGGCTGTTAGGAGTGGCCACAGGGGTGGCCAATGATTGGCTAGGGGTGTTCCTCTAAATCCGCCCCTGCCTTAATGTGATGTCATCATAGAACGACGCATCGTTTCGACTTCGACTTTTGCTGTCAAGTAGTCAACTGGAAATATCAACAACTCGTTAATGGCCTATGACACAGAAGTTAGTCTGACCACCATCAGTAGGCAATGCAGGTTAACTGCCTTGCTCAAGGACCGAGACCAAGCGAGCTGGGGTTTGAACCAATAACCCTCAGGTTACTTTTAACATCCTATGCTACTGTTGAGCAGTGTGGGACATGGGGGCGTTCCCTTGAGGCCCAGTTGTTGAAAAATGTGCCCTTAAGAGCCAAAACATTAAATTAAAGTGTCCTCTACAGTGGTGAGGATGTGATCTTCCTACCCTTTAAGAAGTCCATGCCTCTGCTGAATAATTTAAACTAAATCAGAATATTTAAGCCATATACTGTGCATAAAGGAGAGGGGTTCAAGTCCAGGAGATTAATATCTTTTTGGCATAAATGAATGCAATAACCCATAAACAGAAGCTAATGTTATTTTAAAGATGCTAAAAGCAACCAGTAGGAGTGTCAACATACATTGAGAGACGAGTTCTGTACAGACCTACGACAAAAAGTCATTCAGCAAGGAATAGCCATTACACTAGAAATAAATTAAGAGGCCAAATTACAGGGGGAAAGGACTAATAAGTCAACCAGAATTTGTTGTAAAACTATTGCAACTTCCAATTCCACATTCCAGTAGCTGGAATGAAATATAAAAACAAATGAAAATGCAGAAAACTACTTTAAATCCAAGATAAGAAGAATTCAGCAATCATTAAGCAGGCAATAAAATGAACACAAGTAAACAACATATGAGAAAAAATAGAGCTGAGATTAGGCATTTCATGTGAATAGAAGAAAATACTTTAAGAGATAAGAACTCCAGAAGCAAAAAAAAAAAAAAAAAGTTCTGCTTGATCTGATGTGCAATGACGGGAGCAGAGAGAACAATAGATAGGCTGATTAGAAGTAGGAGACAAGATGAGAAGAAATTAGAGAGTATAGGGAGAGACAGTAGATGAGAAGAGAAAAAACAAGACCAAAACATAGTCAAGAAAAAAAGACAAAGAAAAACTTAAAAAGGTAAGAAAAGACAGATAGGATGCAAAAAAAAAACACCATCTAACGACCTTCTGTCTCCTTTCATAAAAGCAACGGAAGGAGTAAAAAGGATTCATCTCAGACATGAAATAAAAAAAATAGATAAGAAGAGAACTCATAAGCTGAATAAAACATCAACATCAGAGACCAGTATGACCATTTATTACCTATGGCAGGAGTAGCCAGTGTCTGTCTGCCCACCAGCTGTGCTGGTCCCAGTCCATCCAAGAAATCGCTGAACTGGCTGCTGGCACCCAGATTGACTCCAGAAAAGATCAAACTAATCCGAACAGAAAAAAAATGAAGCAAGTTTGTTGAAGTCAGATTATCGTTGTAATTCTTATCTCATTCTCAGAAGGTAATTTGTGGCACAGCGAGGGTTAGGTGGTTTACTGACTTTCCCTCAGAGTTGCAGCTGTTCATGCTGCCGTTGTTCGATTCTCTGCTGGGCTGCCGACTCATGTTCCTGGAGAGCTCCACGGCCATGCCAGTCTCTGTGCTCCTCTGGATGGGGGCGCCCTTTTCCCTTTTAGTCTTCCCCTCTATATAATAAAGAGAGAAGACAAAGGAGCAACACTTTTAATCCAACTGTTTCCAGCCTTTGAGTTTAACACAACAGATGAGCATAAGCTCATGAGATGAAACAGACTGATCCAAAATGTTCCTAGTCAGCAGTTCCGATTAAAGTTGTTGCATCAATGTTCCAATGTTCCCATGTTTTTTTGTGTAAATCTCCTTTTTTAAGTCGTACTGAATTAAAACAATATTTTAATACCACATAACTATGTTCAAGCATCTAATAAAACAGTGGCTTTTTTTATTAAT
>JAUZNJ010028383.1:4915-16129 GCA_034780135.1 Jordanella pulchra
CAAAGTGTATAAAGGAAACTGATTTTGAGTCTATTCCCTTTCCCCAGATTAAGCCATATTAACCATGAATTTTAAAATAGGAGATTACCTTGATGTTTACGAATTTAATTACTGTATGTCCACATAATATTTTTTAAATGGTGCTTTTTTCTGTCTGTCTGTCCGTCCGTCCATCCATCCATCTCAGTATATATCAGAGAAGTATAAATATAAGATTTGTAAACCTGTTGATAATGCCGATCTTTGGATTCTTTACATCTGACTTATATAGTCCAGCATACAGTGCATTGCATCAGTATTTACCATGACTTTTCATACTTTCACATTACCACTGTGCTAACTCCAATTAAAACCTAGTCTAAGAAGTTATGTATAGAACCTACCAAATTAGCATATTGATCCAACATGATTGTAATTTAATGTTAATTTGAATGCAGCTGTTAAGTAAAGGCCTCACAGGTTTGTTGGAGCACATTAGTGAACAAGCGGCATCATCTAGCAGGTCAGCTATAACGCTGTGGAGGGCCGGGTTTATCATGATCCAAAGGTGTTTAGTTTTGTGTTTTTACAATTCCCTTGTTGCTTAATTATTATCTAACATCTTATAAAATTTAGCTTCTGTTTTTTTGTTTGGCCTTTATTGAAGAGATGCAAGATGGTTGAAAAACACTATGTGTCTGATCTTTATAGCCTTGAAAGCCAGACTATATTTGCCATGTATTTCTATACCAGCTTAAGGCGTAATTGCATGTGCGATTATTGGACATGTTAGAAATGTATAAATTTGAAGTCCTTAGAAGTATGAGGACAAAGTCTTAGCCTGTATGTTTTTTTAATTGCTTTTCGGGACATGGAAAAAAAGACTTAAACATTTTAACATTTTTTTTTTGTGTAGTCTTGTTGGGAAAAAAAAAGATTAATTTGAAATTTAAACAACACATTTATTTGTTGTTGTTTTCCTCTGCATTGGTGGGGAGAAAAAAAGACTTAAAAATCTAAAGCAATATTTGCTTTACTTTGGGCAGTGTTTTGGTAAAGAAAAAAAAACCCTTCAAAATTTAAACATATTATTTGGTGGAGTGTTGGTGGAGAAAAAAAACATACATAGAAATCTAAACCAATGTTTTTTTTCTTTCAGGAGAACTTTTGTTGTCTAGATTGATCGGATTTTCTTTTACTTGCCTCTCAGGGCTTCTGTACTTTTTTATGTTTAAAATGTTTAAAAAGCTTGTATTATTTTTTCTCACACTTCCAGATCATATAGTACATGTGTCAAAAAGTTATTCAGGTTTTAACACTTTTCCAGGATGCTGTAGATAATGTTATACAATAACCAAAGAGCCACAAACCTAGTAGAACAAGGAATGAAATTACAATATCACATTATATGCTATTGTTTTGGTCCTACAAAATATTTATCTTGGCATTTTACCCTATCTTAAAGAATCTTCAAAATTAAAAGTTCCGACAATTGTCTTAGGAGAAATATTCTTATCATCTAGTTTACAATTTAATTTTGTTATAAAATTATATGCAATGTTTTGGAGTCTGAATAATTTGCTTTTATAAAGAAAAAGTTCTGTAAATGTCTACAGACCCTAATTTTCCTATGTGTTACAATGAAGATGGGTTTATTGTAATAACTTCAGCTGTCTGATAAAGAACTATTGATAAAATGTAAAGAAAGCAGAGTATTTAAATAAAAATAGCAGATAATTAAATCTGTTAAAGCGTGGATGGTGGGCAATTTTGTTGAAAGTATCTGGGGACTAGCTGTGACTCCATACAGCTTAAAAGAACAACCTTTGGTTTACATTTCTAATTTTCCTTGCCTGTAACTGTATACATGAAGTCATTTTTAGGCTTGTTTGCCCCTTTTTCCCTGTGCTTGAATGTTATGAGGGGTTTTTAATAGGACTCAGACCTTTTCCAATGAAAAGTGATTATAGAGAGGTTCAGGCTAGCAGTACATGAAAACATAACAGATTAGATCTGGTATCTATGACATAATGTGATGACAGAAGGCGCAGCTTTATGAGGGAAATGTGTTTTAACCAGACTACATGTTTGTTTAAGCTTAAACTTAGTCCCTCCCTAAAAACATTCCCACATGTATATAACACCCTGTCAAAACGATAAGTATTTCTAGTGATGCAAAAAAAAAACCCATCGACGTTACATGTTAATGTATTTTCTGCATAAATTTAGTTATTGACTCAGTGTTGCTTCAACAAACCCATGATATTTACTTTGAGTACAAAACTATGGAAAATCCCTGTGGTCAATGTGTAAAATAATCTGAACAGGCTTTGCCTTGAAGATACGATGAAACAGTTCATCATTCAGTTAATCAAGAGTCAGATTCTAAGACACTGCAGACAGCACTGGTGTCATTTTGATTTAACATATGCTCATTACCGACAGTATATTTCTTCTCCAAATGTGAGGTAAAAATAAAGCCTACTGTGATATATGACACCATCTTTAATGTTCTGAGCTCATTAGATCATAATTATAAAAAGGAACAACTCATATTTAAAAAATAATAGGGTCATCCTCTTTGAAATTTTAAAGTTTACATGAAAGAAACATGGTTAATTTTCAAGCTATGCTCTTCCATTTTTTCAGTTTTGCTTTCAAAATGTATTTTCCTACTTGCAATCTCGTTTCAACCTTACAACTGCTGGTAAAAAGAACTTTTTCCAACATCTGTAGCTGTAACGGTGAAAGATAAGAGAAATAACATATTAAATATACAGTAATTGAGAATGAAATACAATGCAGTCCTGTTTATCCTAAATGAACTTGGTTTCATGTCATTCCCTTCCAGTTTTTAACATAAAATATTGCCATCTCGTCTCTGTCCAGCAAAGAAGCCATAATTCTAAATTACAGTTTTAGTTTTACAACAATTAATATCAAGACATCACATGAAAAAAATTCATTGGAGTTGGTCACAGGCACTAAATAATAATAATGATATAAAAAACCTTTCAGTTTAGTTTTAATAAGAGCTGCTTCACAGCTACTAGATTGTTTTCTATTTTGTTTTGCAAAAGTACGTTTTTTTTTAGATTTCATCCAGCAGATAATTCAGACACAAAAAGTGTTTGCGAAAGTGAATACACAAAACTGATGTAAAATTGTATGATCATTGTAGCCCAACTCCTCTTTTTTTTTGCTTTTTGCTTCATTAGACCACATGAGATTACTTTCTGTGTATTCATGCATATTCCAACTTATTTTCTAAGATGTTAAGTAAATAACGTTTCCTTAATGTTGGTCGTTAAAAAGCTGTTTTTATGCTTGGTTTATCTGTACTAACATTGTTAGAAAGATCAAAGCAAAAGCACACTTTGATTTATGAAATCTTCTTCAATTAGCTTGCAGTCCTTTCACCATAAACAGACTTATAAGATATTTTTAGTTCTTGGTGTGCTGCCTTTTTCTCAGTCTCTTACCCACATGGCGGGGGGTCATTTTGAAACTAAACAAATACAACATTTTTTTCTATTTATGCCCCATAGACCTGCACAAACATATCTGGACACTAAACAGAACCCCAAAGTCTCCCAGCTAATCAGAACCACACTGTAATGGAAGAGATCGTCTCTCCCAAGAGGATTTACTATCGTCATAGCAAAAATGCAGAACCAAAGTTTAAATCCAAGGATTAAAGATTTGATTATTTAACATGTAAACAAAATGCCATCTCTTCTCCAGGCTTCTAATAGCATAAATGGAAGTAATTAACATGGAAAACCGTCATGACAGCTGGGGTAGTTTCCAGTCCCCCGTGACCTCAAAATAGAAGCAACCACCACACAATAGCTTGCAAAAGTATTCATGTACTTAAACTCTTTCATGTTTTCTCATATGACAACCAAAAACTGTACTCATTCTTGTGCTCACCACCTTTTTGCTTCATCCTGGATCAGGTCCCAAGGGAAAGCAGTCTCAGTAGAGACTCCAAGACTCCCATCTCCCCAGACAACTCCTCTAGCTCTGCTGGAGGAAGCCTAAGGTGCTCTCAGACCAACCAAAAGACATAATTGCCCCATTGTGTCCTTGGTCATCCCCTAGGCCTCCTTCCAGTGGGACATGCCTGGAATACCACCAGAGGGAGGCGTCCAGGGAGCATGATACCTGTGCCACCTCAGCTGATTTCTCTCAATGTGAAGGAGAAGTGGATCTACTCTGAACCTCTCCGAAATGACCAAGCTCCATAGCCTATCTCTAAGGGAGTGCCCAGCCGCCCTGCGGAGGTCATTCTATCTGCTTAGATCAGAGATTGTGTCTATTGGTCTTGATCCAGATTTGATGACCATAGTTGAGGATGGGAATGTAGACCAACTTGTAAATCCAGAGCTTTGCCTTTTCACCCAGTTTTCTCTTCACCACAACAGACCAATCCGTCTATCGATCTCCCGCTCCATTCTTCCCTCACTCATAAACAGAACTCCAAGATACTTGCACTCCTCCATTTGAGGAAAAAACTCTCCTCCATTCTGAAGTGGACAAGCCACCTTTTTACAGTTAAGAACTTTTGCCTCAGACTCGGAGGAGCCTTTTCTCATCCCGGCCGCTTCACACTGGGCTGAGAGGGGAGGGAGCCAGCAGAATCTACAAGATATGCTGGTCCCCAAATCCAGACCCCCTCTCGCCCTTGGCAGAAATCATGTCCATAAAGGTTATGAACAAGACAGGAGACAGAAGGAAGCCCCATCTGAGTCCAACATATACCTGGAAGAGGTTCTAGTTAATGCCAGCAATGTGGACCAATGTCCTGCCCCGCTTGTGCACAGACCAGATGACCCTAGTAATGGCCTCCCAACTCCATACTACTGGAGCACCCCTCACAGCGGCACCACAAGGGTCACTGTCAAAGGCCTTCTCCAGGTACAACAAAAACACATTTGGATTGGATGGGCAAAACCCAAGCACCCTCGACCACCCAGAGAGTGCAAAAATGGTCCACTGTTCCATAGCCAGCACAAAAACCACACTGCTCCTCCTGAAGCTGAGGTTGAACAATCAGCCAGACTTTCCTCTACAGGACCCTGGCATGCATCTCCCTCTAGTGGAATTGAATGGCTGTAAATGGGGACCAAAAACTGTATGTATTTTAAACTGATTAAAAGTGATAAAAATACAAAGTAATACATATGGGAAGTTGTCTTTTGTGACACCAAACTAGTAAATATTGACAATCTGTGTAAAATTTAATCTCAGAATAAATCCAGGTGCTTATTGATGGTGTCTGAGGTTTGCTAGAGAAAGTAAATGAACAAAAACTGTAATGAAGACCAAGGACAACAGCAGACAGGTTGGGTATAATGTTGAGAAGTTAAAACCATGTTTAGGTTATAAAAATGTACCCCAGGCTTTAAGTATTTCACAGAGCACTGTTCGGCTTATCATCAAAAAATAGAACCAATATGATACAACTGCTGTTCTGCTAAGACATGACTCCCTGCCTAAACTGGTAAGTTGAGTAAGTGGAAAACTTAGGAGAAAACTCTGGAGATGCTACAGAGATTCCTGGTTCCAAATACAGGAAACTGTGTTGCTGGATGTGTTTGGCAGTGCACAAGAGGAACAAAGGAAACATTTACAAAGATTCTGCCTGGAAATCCTTGTAACAAATTGAAAATATTTACAAAGGGGTTGGTCATGTTTGCAATAACTACCATGGTGTGGTTATTTAGCTTTGATGCATTTGTTTTTTATTATTTTTTAGATCCTGTAAACTGGATCAAAACCTTGCCTCACATTTTCATGTTGGCCTGTTAGATAGTTGTTTAGATTGAATTTCTTCAAGCTTTGCTGTTCATAACAGGAAATTCAGATCACGTTAGGGTCCTTTTAAGTTTTTACTTTCCAAAAGGATAATTCTGGAAAATAACTTTGTGTATGTTTTTGTAATGAATGCATGAAACTATTTAGATATGCTTTTTATGCTTCTTTGAACTATTTAGGAAGGACCCAAAAATTCTCTTTATCTCCAGGGAATTATAAACTTTTCCACTGCATAGAAAAAATCCTTAAGTCTGATACTGTGGTTAACATTTGATATATTAAAAGTACATGAAGGCTTATGGAAAGGCAGAAAAATACCATAATTATAACTTTGTGGCCAGCTAAGGTATATGCAAAATAATGCTTAGCAACTACAATGTAGATGTTATGTTTTTAGAATAGATTGTTTGGTAACCACTTTTGCAGCTTTATACAAAGATAAAAAAGAACAGTAGTAATGGTGACAAACACAACCCAGTGTATTAATCTACTGCCTGTGTCGTGATTTTTGCCCTTCAGCTCTACCTTGAGTATGCTGATTACTCATTACCCTCACCTGCACTGTGCTGCTCCCTCTTTAAACAGCTGCTCATCACCAGCTCGGTGCAAGATCGTCTGTTGCCCCGAGTCACAGCCTTTAAGCCTTGTTTTATGTTCTAAGGAGTTTTTTGATCCTGTCTGTTTTTTGGACCATTGATTTTTGCCTAGTCCTGCTGTAGGAACAGTTCTGACCTCTTGTCGCTGAACCCCACCTTTCTCTGTTTGTCCCCTGAGCATCCAAGGCCCCCCACTGTCCATTCACCCACCCTCCCAGGGCTGGATTCCCGACCCCTGTAGATCCCCCATTCCTGACCTACCACTGTGATCACACTCTATGGAGCCCCTTCTACAACATCCTTTTTTTTTTAGAAGAAGACGTTTTCTGAACTGTACACTTCTTTTGGCTTCAGCACTTTAGCTAACAACACCATGGTGCATATATTCTTCAGCTGGCTTGATTATGTTCGTGAAGGTAAGATTCTAGTTTCAATTCGACCAATAATCGTGAGAAAATAAAGAGCTATAGATCAACCAAAATGCACGATTTTGGCTTGTGTAAGGAAGGGAGAGGAGAAAATCAAAAATTTCCCGAAGAAAGAACCCAAAAAAGACTTAAACACACTTTGAAATTTCTAGCTTTAAGTAACTGTGCTAATCTCTGCCTGCCACTTGAACTTATCCAAGATAGACTTTCAAAAGCAAATGTTATGACTATTCCTTTTGATAAAAACTTAAAAAACAAACATTTTCCTCAGTATAGTTCGTGCTAAGAAAGCATTAAGCTGAGCTTTTATTTTACAGAAATGTTTTTAGGGAGGCCCTTCGCCTTGATGTTTTCGTAAGGCTGGATCGACTCCTCAGGCGGCTGTTTGATCTTGGCCCAGTTCACTGTCTGACCTTTAACCTACAGGAATCTCTGGAAAAGCTTATTGAAGCTGAAGATTAAATGCTCACAACATTGTTTTAATCAGTTTAAATGTTGCAGGTAGCTTTTTCATTTATTTTTTTTGCTCTCTTAATATTGCATGCAACACACCATTGTAATAACACAATACAAAAATGTTTTCTAATGATGTCATTACTCACTGACTTTTATAAAGATTTGATGTCAAGACAAGCATTCATTATGATGGCAATGGTTTTTTAAAATTAATTTATTGTTTTTAGAGACACCAGTGTTAAAGAATAAAAATGTGTTTTGTAAAATAACTGCCATAACCTTTAATATGTTTATGGTACACTGGATTTTTGACTGTTGTACATTATTTATACTTATTTACTTATTTTTTGTAATTTATTTTTTCTCTTCTGTTTTTGGTTATTTTAGTTGTGATAAGTTATTATTCCCTGTTTTAAGACTTTTTAATTTTCTTTTAATTTTTCACATATTCATTATGTCATTCTCCACTGATAGCCTTCAGCTGCTTCTTTTAGCCTCCTGCCTCCAATCTGCTGAAAATAGTTTAATCACTTGAATATTCTTCCTTTTGTGGAAACGAATAAAGGGAGCCTCTATGCAGCCAGTATGAGAGGAAAAGAAATGCCATTGGAGCTTGTAGATTCATACGTAAGTGATGTGCTAGACCTTAAGGTGGAAATGAAACGGTCAACCAAACTAACTTATTTTATAAGATTATGTCTTACTATTATTAATGATGATTCAATCCTATTTAATTTCGTTCAGTTTATTTATATAGGCCAATTTGCAAAGCATGTAATCTTTAGGCACTTTACAGGGACAATTCAATCATATCATACAAATACAAACGTATGAAAGAAAACTTGACATTGTTCATAATTTTTTTAGGTGGGGGTACAGCCAACTTACTAGTACTGTAGGTGGTGATATCAAGGAGTTGGTTGGTTCTGTAGCTGCCAGTTGAATACATTGGAAATACCAGCTATACCATACAACTGTAAAACACTTATGAAATTTGGTATGATGGATGACAAAGTTCAAAAGACACTCATGCATCTTAATCCTCACCCTATCTCTACGGGGGGGGTTAAAACGCATGAGAGAGGTAGGGTGAGGAGCTTGGTCACTAGGGAGAGGCTCGGAGTAGAGCCGCTTCTCCTTCACATCGAGAGGAGTCAGCTGAGGTGGACATCTTTTTCGGATGCCCCTTGGACGCGTCCCAAGGGAGGTGTTCCAGGCACGTCCCACCGGGAGGAGGCCCAGAGGATGACCCAGGACACACTGGAGGGACTATGTCTCTTGGCTGGCCTGGGAGCTCCTTGGGCTTCCCCCAGCAGAGTTTGAGGAGGTGGCTGCAGAGGGGGACATCTGGGAGTCTCTGCTGAGACTGCTGCCCCCACGACCCGGTCCCAGATAAAGCGGAAGACGGAGAGCATCTTAATTCGATTGCTTATGCTTTCAAGCCCATTCGACATGTGACTTGAGACTGTGTAACCGTTGTTGCAGCTTTTAAGCATATGGAGTCCGTATTAAAAAAGTTTTTAAGCAATCTTATTCGACTATTATCCTGCCTAGCCCCTGCATGCATTGTGGACAACCAAAACCAACATGAAAAAATTTATATATTTTACAAATTATTAACATTCATTAATTCTCTCCTATGACTCTTGCTTCGATTGAAGAGCAAAGATTCATGGAAGTTTTAAAATAATTGTTTGTATTGCTTGCTGTAGAACCTACTTTGTAGTGTTAAAACTGTGGAATTAATAGTAAATATGTCTTTTGTTAAGTGCTTTTTTTAGATTTAAAATTATAGGTAGAGGTTGTGGGGTTAGGTTTAGGGATACCTTCCTGTTATGGATAACTTTCAGATTTACATTACTCTATAATACAATACTTCTTTGTGAGTCTTAAACCACAACAAACAGCATCAAATTCAGTCCAGGCTATCCTCTCAGCGCACAGGCCTCTGGATCAGCTATAATAGATGTTAACCTGCCATCATAGTTTAGGTCCATGTAGAAGTCACCCAGATTGTTATAATATGCTCACTTAATTTTGAAGATTCACTGCTCATCTGCTTTGCTGCATGTTCTTTATCCTTTGGCCTACATTGTTAAAAGACCACTGGCAGCCACTTCACCTGTCAAGGTTTTATCTGACTGGTTTTATTGCTCTTTAATTTGAAGATTCACCACCCTAAGCAGTTAATTCTCTTTTTTGTTTTCATTGTTTAACTTTTAATAAGGTCAGGAATGCAGAGTCTCCTGATTTCTAAACAAGTCAGATCCGTCAATCCCTGGCTTCTTACACCCATGAGACTGTTGCATCCTGATGGCACCGTCCTCTGTGGCTGTCTACCAGTGCTTCACAGGAAGAGCAAAGGCTACGCAAACAAATAAGCCCCAGATTCACTTTTTCATATGTGACGCATTGTATCTTAAATGTGGGAAAGCAATGCAACATCTGTATCTCATATCGAATGCTGAAAGATGATATCCATGAAATTGATACAAGGGAAGCTCTGAGCAGTTTAATTTGCAAACACTAAAACTATGCATAAATATATATTTTCTGTATTAGCAGATAAATGGTAAAATAAAATATTTTTATCAAATTAAAATCGTTTTTAAATAGTTAACATTTTATGTCTTTTCTTTGTGCTGCTGTTTTGTTATGAAGTGAAACAGACCACATGCTACCAAATAACACATTGAGTTTTATTTTCAGTCAGTCAATCATTCCTTAAAACATAAAAAAATCTCTGAAACTTCATTTGTACAACACTTTTTATAGAGACTAGAGTAACGGTACATTCAAACCAAATGGAATCATGCTTCCTTGTGAGAGGACTGCATACTCCTTTGTTTGCATACATAAGTTCATATACTGATCAAATGAAGCAACAAGCAGCCCCTGTTACTCAGAGCTAGCCATGTATCTAAAACGTTTAAAACACAGTGCAGACATTATGTCCAGAGGCGCTTTGATATTCATTTCAATTCAGTTTTTTTGTATAGCACAAATTCAAAACACATATCATCTCAAGGCCCTTCAAAAACACAATACTGTCAGATTGGTTAGGGAAAGCAGTTGATTCCATCCAGGCATTGACTTGCAAGACATACTCATCCTGGATGAGCCTGCAGCGACAACTTTTGCTTGCATTTTGTTATTGACTTCAGTAATCCCTCAAACTGAGCATGCACGTGGCAACAGTGGAAAGAAAAACTCCCTTTTAACAGGAAGAAACCTCCAGTAGAACCAGGCTCATTGTGAGCGGTAATCTGCCAAGGCTGACTGAGATTCAAGGGGATATAAGCAGACATACAAAAAAAGCAGATATACAAAAAGTAACTGTTAACTATCTCCACATGTGGCCCTGTCCACAAAAGACAAAGCCAGGCAGACAACCTCCAAGCCTATTCTGCTAGTCACAGTAAAAGAAACGGGACTACACTGAAAACAGACCAAGCTCCAATACCTATAAATGGCAATGGCAGCAGCGCAGCTAATATTTCAATCCAGAACGGAATCACAACTGAACAGGAACAGACCAGCTGAAGCGACTATGATGAGAAAAAGAAGAGAGAACAAAGTTATGAGTGGAACTTGACAAATACTGCAGAGAGGGAGAATAGAGATAGAATGAAGCAGAATGATGTGGTCCCTATATGATCAAGCAGCCAAAACATATAGCAGCACAAATATATAGAAATAGCTCAGGATAACCTATTTTGGATGAGGCATAAAAAAGGTTGAGTATTAAAAGGGCCAAGGTAGGGCCAAGGAGAAATGTCTGTCCAGACGGAAAGTTTCCCCTGCTGGATTAGGCTGTTAACACTCACCCTCCACCTACCTCTCTACTCACCCAGCAACTAACCATCCATCCATCCATCCATCCATCCATCCATCCATCCATCCATCCATCCATCCATCCATCCATCCATCCATCC
>JAUZNJ010028384.1:0-16128 GCA_034780135.1 Jordanella pulchra
ATCCATCCATCCATCCATCCATCCATCCATCCATCCATCCATCCATCCATCCATCCATCCATCCATCCACCCATCCACTCACCCACCCATCCATCCATCCATCCATCCATCCATCCATCCATCCATCCATCCATCCATCCATCGTCTCCAGCAGTCTATGGGTGTGTCCAGGGGTACACCCTGGACAGGTCACTAGTCTGTTGCAGGGCACATTCCCTTTAGGATCAGTAAAGTATTTTTAGATTCAATTAGATAACTCTAAAACTGGCTGTACGGTGGAGCAGTGGTTAGCGCTTCTGCCTTGCAGCAAGAAGGTTCTGGATTCGGTCCTGGCCTGGGGTCTTTCTGCATGGAATTTGCATGTTCTCCCTGTGAGTGCGTGGGTTCTCTCCGGGTACTCTGGCTAGTAGTCAAAAAACATGACTGTTAGGCTAATTGGCATCTCTAAATTGTCATTATTACATTATTACATTATTACATCTTTGTGTGTCTATGTGTTTCCCTGTGAAAGACTGGTGTCCTATCATAGGTGTTGTATATTTAGCTTTTCTTATGATCTAATTCTTTTTATTTTATTGTTTTTTTTGGGGGGGGGCGGGGTTACAGCGTCACCTTTCTCCAGAGTCATTCGCTGAGATCTTTGGGATGAAATTTCAAGAATTTGTCAGACTTCCACTTTGGAAACGCAACGACATGAAGAAGAAGGCAGATCTCTTTTAAATGTTTGCTAATATTAGATTTTTGTTTGTGTTTGAAACTGACAGTTTGGCCCCTCCTTACAGTAAGATTAAAAAAGATCTATAAATACATGATAATGTTTTATTAGTCAAGCTACCAACACTTTCTGAAACACAGGTCGGCAGCAGTGAAGCAGCTCTTCTTTTTATACTGATGACATTCTTCCTGGCCCTTTAATACAATCATGCTTATTCTCTGTTTTAATAGTAACAGGTTTATTATAGTTATTGAATATGAATGTTAATTAAATGCTCTATAAATACCCAACAAACCACATATGAGAATATTTCTATTTCTGGCTATTCAAGGTGACTTTTCATTGTTTTTATTTTGTTAATTTGTTTTAATTTTGTTTTTATTAATTGTTATCATAAAAAAGAGAAGATTATAACTAACTCACTAACCCAAGCAAACGTTTCTGGTCATTCACAACTTTTGAAGAGTAAACTTTAGCTTGTATTGTAACCGCCTAGTATGTTTAGATTATTACTGGACACTTTTCAGGCATTTATAGAGATAATCCATTAGTTTACACCTCAAAAAGCCAACATTTAACATTTTAAACCTTTGTTTTATATTTGTGGCTGAGATTTTCCTGAAGACAGTTCGCCCAGTTGATCAAGTGATCCTAATGGCCTTTTGGAAACAATCTCAAATGTTTTATTCTTTTTAATTATTTTTTTAGTTACTCAGTTTATGTATTTTCTTAACTTATGTGAAAACATTGACTTATGTTCAGTGATCTAATTGAAAACACAAACAAATGATGCACAAAGCGCTAACATAAATCTTTGATTTTTGTTTAGTTTCACAGATACAAAAACTCTAAAACATTCAATATTTCACTGAACGCCTGACTGTTCTTTTTCTTCCATTTTTATTGCTCATCACTTTTTTTTTGTGGCTTGGATACAAGGTGACATGCATAGACATGGATCTGAAATTATTTAGAGGGAATGTGTGAATGCATTATCCCTAAAATGTTTTTATGTCTAATTAAGATTACTGAATTCTGTTGAAGATGTTACTGTTTCCATGTTTTACCACATATGTATCTGAATATTACTGCTTCAGTAATAAAATCTTCCTTATCAGTCGTGTATTTTTATTGGTTTTCAAAGGTATAATCAATAAAGCAAACATTTCTCTCTCTTTAGAACATTGAGACTTTTTCTAAGAATCATGCTGGGATGCACTTTGAAATGCACACATCATAAACAACTTGAAACAGGAACCTTCATAAAAAGTTAATTCTATCCTGGATATTTTTCACAGCAAAAACAGCAAAAATTTGTAAACACTTATTAAAATAAGTGTATTTACCCTCAATTTAAGTAGGCAAAAAAGATGATCTGCAAATTGAATTAGTATTTCTAGCCTTAATATAAGATAATTAGAAATAATGCACTTGAAATAAAAGACTAATTGTTTATTTTCTTGTTTTAAACGTAAATTTTCTCATTACAAAAAATTTATTTGCTCAGGTTTCATTTTTGTGCCGTGTTTATACTTCTTTGAAGTAATTTGTTTGCTCACCGACTTGTCATTCAGAGACCACCTCAGCTAAAGATAAAAACAGGACTAAAACAGGACTACATTATGTTATATTTTCTTTAATAGCACCTGCTACTTGTTATTGTTGACTCAAAGCATCAGTGGCACGAGGTGATTTTAAAAAGTGTGAGCAACAGATGGCGCTCTACAGCCTAAAATGGAACAATTTACAAGTCATCAACGCTGCTTTCTTTTTTCTTTTCTTTTTTTTTTCACTTCCAAAGAGGAGCAGCATAAAGGTAAACTCCCCTGTGAGCTTCTTCTGGGTATTTTAAGTAAAGCATAACATTTATAAAACTAATACTAGCTACGTAGTACATATCTTAATCTCTCTTATCCTATTCAGAAATTCTCTTTTTTATTCTTTTTTTTTCTTTTTTTAGCAACACATAAAAAGATTGAATAAAAAAACATAAAAGTAAATATTCCACAAGTATATTTAAGTATGATTGGTCTAATCAGGATTTATATAGATCATTAATATTCAAATTATTTTAAACACAAGGGTGGCCAGCAGATGTAGCATGAGAATTGTCATGAATACTACAACTTTTTCTACTAATAACAAAATTAATTAGCGTATAGCAATTAGCATATGACAGTACCATATCTACACTGAAAAATCTGCACAGATGATGGTACAAACTGGTACAAACATTAGTCACAGTCATAAAGAATCAACATGTCACCATTCTTTGGGACATGACAATATAGAAAGACAAAGAGATCAGAGCCAACAAAACTGACATTTTCATCAAACACAAGGTGTGTTTGCTAATTAATTTAACAATACTGTGCAAAGGAAACATCTATGTAAATATGACATGAAAAGTCTTTAAGGTTCAAGATCTTGAAATTGAAATTAATAGAGAAATAAACATGAGGACTAAAACAATGCCAATAGTACCAGAAGCTATAGGTCTTAGACAGGCCCAAAAAAATCCTCCACAATGTTTCAGGCAACATCAATATCTAAGAGATTAAGAAAACTATCCTACAAGCAGCAAAACACATAGCATTATTCCCAAAGGGACATCCTCTTCAGGTCTTAAGGATCATGGTTTGATCTTCCCTTTTTAAGGATATAGATAGTGTCAGCAAGTAAAGAAAATAAAACAACATGAAAAATACTTGTATTATTTTTTATAAATATTACACAATAAGATGTTATCAATATTAATACAATATATTATTTCGTAATCATCATTATGATTGTCAGACATGATCTAATAGTACTACTAATAACAACAACAACAACAACAACAACAACAACAACAATAATGAAGTAAAATAACAACCATGATTAAAATTATTGTAATTTAAAAATGTAGTAATTATCGTTCAAGAAATATGATTCAAATAATCGCGTCTATTATAAGTTAAAAATTTGTGTCAAAATATTTTAACAGTTCGGAGAGGAAGTTAGTTTTGCTATTGTGGGCTCTTTAAAGCCCACCTTTGATAAATGGAAGATGCGATGCTTTCAGATGTTTCCCATTGGACAGCTGAAGCGTGTTCGCGACCTGATTGGTGGAGCAATGTGTCACTCAGCGCTCACCACTCTTCGTAGCCCACCCCCTTCACTTCACTGACTGGGTGTTTGGCCAGAACGAGGATTTTCACGAAAACATCGACCGCAGATTGCGCAGCATAGCTGTTCAAAAAAATCCCATGGGAATGGATCCAGCTTCGTGACAGCTCCTTAAATGGCGTGTTTAAAGTTGTTTCAATAATGTTTGACTGTGAAGACAGACGTTAGAGGAGATTTAACGACGATGGCACCTATTTGATGTCCAAGACGGAGAGATAGGGGCCAAAGAAGTGGATCCCCCCTCCCTCTCTACCCGCTTTTCTCTTCGCTTCGGTGCTGGCGTTACAGCCAATGGAGGCTGACGGGACGTTTGCAGCGAGCTGGAGGCCCGGAGCGTCTCCCGTGAAGCGTCGTCACTTCGCCGCGGGACGCATTTGAGACACAACCCCGCACTTTGCTGCATATTTGCGCTTCAAGCGGCTGATTGGACAACTTTTCTTTTTCCCAGACGAGTGAAAGTTAGCAGCTCAGCATTAGCTGTTCGCACGATGACCATCATTGACACCACTTAACGGAGCGGCTATTAACCGCCTCAGGTCACGTAGCGCAGGTGAACCCACGCATTGTTACTGGACTCCACGTCTTCTTTCTGTCGGTGGAGCCGAAATTTCCCTGCGTACTTTCGAGGACTGGCTTCTCAAACAGGGGCTGCTTTATTTATTATATTGTCTTTCTGTTTCTCCTCGTAAAAAAACTTTTACCAATTCCATTGAGCAACATGTCACTGAAAGAAAACGCCTGTCGTAAATTTCAAGCCAACATTTTCAACAAAAGTAAATGTCAAAACTGCTTTAAACCAAGAGAATCGCATCTGCTGAACGACGAAGACTTAAATCAGGTATCTATCTATCTATCTATCTTAATATCTTAATATATTAAGATTCAAGTACACGTTTCCCCTGGTTTGTTATGACATGCCCATCAATGGGCCTCTAAGTGCAAAGGTGAAGCTAATTGGACTTAATTAGTGTTTAGGCAGAGGGAGGGACCCTCATTGACCTTAATTCATCCTCATACATGATATCTTTGTGTGTAACACAGAAAAGGCCTGGATTAGAATTGGCTGCTTTAAAAATTGTCATCTGAAGAGAAAATATCAAGAGATTTCTTCCGTTATTTTAGTGATGAACAATATATATTAGTATGATGTGTTTAATCACGGATGTTTTTTGATGCATTGAAGTCTCCCTTCATTTAGCTTTGCCAAAACAACCTTGCTACAAACTACAATTTTTATTCCTCATATCCTTTTTTTTTCCATTGTTTATGATAAGCGCCCACATAAAAGTTGAGGTAACATATAGTATTATTGGAATAAGGCAGAAAGTTGACTAGAACAAAAACATCTGCTGTACTGACATGTTAGTCACCAGCTTAGATGTTTATACAGCCACAACCAACCAAGATGATGGTGTCAATGGATGATGCATTTGTGACTAACCAAGATTTCTCATCACTTTCCAGTTTCCACTGGTTTGGCTAATCGGGATAAAAAAGAGATATCTGTTGACATCTGTTGTTTAACTTCATAGGCACAATATATATATATTTATGGTCATATGTATGAATAGAATATTTAACATTTGAAGTCAGGAGCTGCAAACCTGGTAGTTTTGTTGTGTTTTTTGTTAAAGGACATAATTGTAATTCGTATGTACTAAATGTTATATATAAAAATGGGAAGACTGTCACTGCACATAACCCTGAATATACCATCCCTCACTGTAGAACATGATGGGGGCAGTATCATGCTGTGGGGAGACTTTTCATCAGGGATAAGCATGATGGACAGAATTGTTAGTAGGCTGCCCTCCAACAGGATGATGACTCTAAACTGAGGCGACCCTTAAACTGAATTCAGTTAATACTTGTTAGAGATTACAAAATGTGCGACAGGAAAGAACCAGGTTTTAGTTTAGCTAAAGGGATGTTGCACTGTTGTATATTTTTAGAATAAACTCCTGTTTCTCTTCCTCTTTTGTCAGAGCAGTAATTTTATTTATTGTTGGAGGAAGAATAAAAGTGGTTGCAGCCATTGTTAGCTGAACACATTAAATTGGCTCTGTTTAACTGCTGAAGGGTAAGAAATGACCTACATTGATCTCAAACGTTTCTCTGTTCTTTAAGGATCTGTCAGATGTGGTTGCTATCAGGTCAGGTGTGGAGAAATATTTCTCTAAGCCAATTTCACTTTCCTTTTAGATGTTTTTTTTTTTTGTTTGTTTTACCTCGGTGTCAAAGTCTTATCTTAAGAGTTGACACCGTTTTTCTCTTTTTACTTTATTCTCAAAATTAGCATTTTTGTTATGTCCTTTATGGATACTTATTGAGTCTGTTGAAATTCTTGGCTGTCCAAGGTTAAGATTAAGACTAAGTCAGAATCAAAGTGAAAGAGGATTTTGTTGCAGATTACACTCGGCTTTTCACGGACTGAAGTTATGACTGTAATTAAACCCTCTGATTGGAAGATACGGAGGTAGCAGGCAGCTCCACAAGCTGATTTGAACCCTACTGTTACATTTAGTGAGAAGTGCATTTGGATTATGTAAAGGAGTTAATTTAAGATCCTTAGGTGTAGGGATGATTTTAGAGTAAAGTGTAATTGTTCTTCTGTACACATAATAATGTCGTGATTATGCACATTGTGTTTGTTTTTTGTTTTATTTTTGGCTGAGCAAAGAAAGACTGACTGCTGCTGTGGCAGTAGCTCAAAATGTGCACCAGAACATTTTAAGAAGTGCCCAACGGCCAGCCCAGCCTGCCTCCCTAAGTGCTTGTTTGATTTTCAGTTCATAAGCCACAAAAACTCCCAAAGATTTGTGCTACTTTTCCCTTCAGCTTGTATGCCACTGTTTTTTTTTCTTTCTCCCATAGCTTCTGCCACTTGCTTTCTCCACCCACCCACCGGTCCGCCCACTGACATGATCACAGGGAAAAATCATGTGTGTTAGGCTCCCCCCCTCCTTTCTCTTCTTTTTGCGGAGGCAGCATGGTGCTCTGGAACTAAGCCAGCCGGAGAGTGTAACCTGTGGTCAACTAGAGGCATTTAGTGACTAACATGGTTCTTGCAGTAAAAGTAAAATGTTCTGAAATAGGGTCTGAATTTTTTATCTCAAGTAGTAGCAGGATGTCTTAAGTGCTTTCCTAAAGCGTTTCTTTGTGCAAATGCACAAAAAAGTGCAGGAAGTCTTCCATGATTTTAAAGGGAAGGTTTTTTTTTTCAACACATAACTCAGCTAGAAGTGCTTTGCATTTATAATCAGCCTCTTTCTTTTACTTTGAAAATTTAACCACTGCAACCAATTGTCTTGTATTTGTTGGAAGAAGAGAATTGACTTTAACAGAAAGTTAAAAACACTAACCAGGTGAAGAAGTTTAAAGAAGGGTTGGATGATATATTAAACTGTAAACATCTAATGAAGCTCTGTTTGATTAATTCCCTGAAAATATAACTACTTTGGTTCAACTGCAAACCTGAAACACATTGATGTCCAAAAAAAAAAAAAAACTGTAAGGCAAAAAAAGGCTGTGGTGACTTTCTGTGGGAGGATCTGGGAGCTGGATATTGCTAGTGCTAAACGCATAATAATTTCCTCATTCAGTTCAAAAGAACATAATAAGTCTTATTTGTTGTATCCTGTTGGTCTCTCCAACACATTACTTTCCAATTAATGAACATTTGCGTGATTAAAATGAGAAAAAGGTTCATTGAGAATCAGTAAAGGGAAACCAGCAGTTATAAAGACATTTTGGATGTTTCTAAAAAACAATTATAAAACTGCTTTTGTTTGTAATATTTTGTGTTCTGTTTGTTCCCTAATAGGCTAAACCTATATATGGAGGATGGTTGCTACTGGCGCCTGAGGGAACGAATTTCGACAACCCTTTACACCGATCTCGAGTAAGTGTTTTAGCTTTTTTCACATTCATGTCGGTGGAATTTTAGCAACGCCTGGGGAGATGAAGACCTATCCGAAAAATGCGAGGTGTCGATGTTTCTTTGCCTGTTTGGTAGAGTCTGCAGATTCCTGAGGGAGTTTAGAGTTTATCGCTGAAAGCCTTGTTGTGAGGCAATAATGAGCCTAATATTGACATAATTTTGGGATTCCCACCTCCCTATCATCATTTTAATGGGAGCTTTAGTTTATCAGCTCTCAGATTGTCTTGCGGTGGTGCATCCCTAAAAAGGAACGAGGGAGGATGTGGGGGAGGAGAGGGAAAGACCTAGTTCCCACAGCTGCATTGATGGCTTCCATATGTGTTTTGGGAAAAGCACCCCTTGATCTCCTATCATCAGTCTGGTGCTGCCGCTTTGACATCATCCCTGATACGTCTTCTTACAATCCTGTTTTTACTGTAGTACTGTAATTGATTGCTTATACGTAGTGCTTGTGTAAGCAGATTGGTCAAGCAGACTAACCAGTGAACTAATAACAGAGTAAAATAGTTGATGTGTTCAGTGACTAATGTTTAGGACCAATTGTGTAACCACTTGTTAGTTTGTGGCCGTATTGTGATCTTGAGTTTGAAATAACTAGTTGTTTGTTGCAAACCTCTTAAGTCTGATTTTGTAATGACAACATTGAGTTTGTTAGAAGATCTCTTTAACATCACAGACACACCAATGAAGTGTTAGATTTCAGTTTTCATTGTGGTATAACCTGATGAATCAGTTAATTTATATGACCCTTTTTAAATGTTTAAAAAAATTAACCATGTAGGCTTGTGTTCCCACCTTTTGATCATTTAGATTTTTTTGAAGCTTATTGATATTACCCATTAACTTCATCTAAGAACACCAAAGATACATTTTCTTGCCTTTTAGCTACACAATAGGAGAATAGCATTATTATTATTATTATTATTACTATTATTATGCTGACAATATTTTATCATCTGTTATGGTTTGTCATGCTATAAGTATTCTAGACTGTTTGTAAATGGGCGAATTAGGAGGGAACACTTACCTGACCCATTATGATGACGAGCTTATGAGCGGATTAAACTCCCTAGAGCAATGCTGTTGGATGTATATGCTGAAGTGGGTCCAGTATATGAGAAAGCGACCCGCCGGACCCACGTCATCCCTGTTAATTACAGGTGTTAAAAAAGACTGCTGCACTCATTAATGCACTAACAAGTCGTGATTTTTTTCAAGTCGACTTTTTGACAGTAAAAGTCAAGGTCGAGTTGCTGTATCGTTCGCCAAATTAAATTGGAGTGCTTTGGGTGGTGGAGCTGAAAATTACTTGTTTTACGTATTGCTGCAGCAACGGCCATGGTTATATCGGGAAGTCTAATCGAGCTTTTATTTCCAACTATAGTGTGAGCTCTACTAAGCCCAAAGAGTATGCAAATAAGAGACTTTAATAAGTTTTGCACGTCACGAACGCACTGCGAAGGTGGCTCACACCTGCTGAGGGGTGGGGGCAACTGTCGAGTTGTCCAGATATGTGTTGAATTAAGTTGACTATGAGGAAGATAAGGAAAGGTGGCTGCATGGTTCTTAAGAAACCTTTAAATGTAAATAAACAATCTGGATGTAGAATTTAAAGTATATACATGAGTTATTCATATATTTGGAAAAGTAGGTTATTGATGATTGCAAATAACGTCTTTTGTTGCCAAGTCAATAAAACTAATCACATGTATTACTTACTTTGCAGTCTGCAGCGTATTTATAGCGTAAATTTTGACCCAAGCGCGCAGTTATCAGTGTGAGCGCGCAGTTCGAACCATGACTTTAAACTCTCAACACAATCATATATTTATAACAATTTTCAATCTGGGGAATTAAACCTGTTAGCAGGTTTTTCATTTTTCTTTTTTACTGAATACTTGCTGCATTGTGCAATCATTCAACTATGCCAGATTACTTGGCAGTTGTAGCATTTCTACCTAAAGCAAAAAATTAACAGCCAGTTTGTGTGATTGGCAGCGAACAGTATCGGCTATGATCGCCCCTCTGGGTGAACTGGTTTGGCCGTGTTTGCGTTTTTAACACGTAAGGTGTCTAATGGACCTAGTGACTGATTTTATTTTTACTGTTTGCATAAAACTACAACATAACTCTCCTGACTAAATCAGGAAATAAAACAACATGATTGGCTTTTTGAAGTTCAGGTTTAGAAAACTTTGTTTTGTGATACTGGCCTTAGATCAGTTCGGGGTAGAAACATTTAATTGGATTAATCCTGATTACTCGAATATTGAAATAATCGTCATTTTATTTGGTAATCCAATAATCCTTTACTAGAGTTTTCAGACTTTAAAAAAAATGTCAATTCCTGAGAGAAAAATCCACTTGGAGCTGAAAAAGCCAAAACTGAATGAAAGGATATCCATTCAGAACACCTAAAGTGACATTTCTAAGCATTTAATTGTGTTTTCTTATACTTCTTCTCTATTTAGTTTTAGCACTATACAATACTGTTAAATGTTCAATAAACATTTAGTTTTTTTTGTGCAGGCACTTGTTCATTTATGTGTGTAAATGAATACAGAGTTTTCTTTTTTAGATAAAGTATTAAATAAAAAGACTGTAGTTTGGATATGACTAATGAAACCTGTCAGAATCGACTTTGTGGAAGGAAAGATGAGAATAACATGAAAAATTTGGAGCAGATCTGATGCTTGTTGAGGAAATGTTGGTTGAAAGTGTTTGTAATGTGTTATATTCAAAGCAAGCCCATGAACTTAGTTGACATTATAAAACGACAAAGATTATTTGTTTCTTGCAAATTAAATGTTCTTTAAAAATTAAGAATTGAATAAAACATATTTATACAAAATTCTTATTTGTAAAATGGTTCTTTTGTAACTGATAACCTGTTAACTGTGATGTCACACTTAAAATAAGTCTACCGTCCCTCGTTATAACACTTGGCAGCCTAGAACCTGTTAAGGGTTAAATAAACAGCAGCTGATTGAATTTATGCATTTGAAGGTGTTTTGGGTGATTGTTTTTGGTGTGTCCAGTTTACAGATTAATTTGTGCAAATTCATATTTTTTTCTTACAGAAATGGCAACGAAGATTCTTCATCCTCTATGAGCACGGGATACTTCGATATGCTTTGGACGAAATGGTGAGTTTAGCCTTTTTTATTCTTTTATTCTGATTTTACCTTCTTGGGATGCTTGCTACTATTGAAAGCACGAGTCGTCACATTTGTCAGCAGGAGTCGCTTCAAAAAGTAAATCAAACTGAGAACAATGTATTTCTCTGTGAAGCTGGCTTTCATAGTAAACACACTAAGCTAACTAGTACAGTGTCAGAAGGAATGAGGTGACAGCACATGGCATTCATACTAAAAGTCATGTGCTGTCCAGATTGTTTGTTCTGTGGTTAACACACTGCGCACACATTGTGCAACAACCCAGCTGTGACTACCTATTCTAAGAGAAAGCATTCCTTTCAGCACAGAAAAGGTTATCTTTAAATGATCTTTTGTGCTGTTTTGAAATTAACCTGTAAGCCAAGAGTCTATTGTGGGCTTTGTGTGCAACCCTTTCAGTATGATGTGATGTTGTCCGTTTTGTGCTTTGCTGAATATTGATTTTGAACCAGTTCTCTTTTCCTTCATGTGGACTTTAAAATAAAATTAAAACAGGCTGATTTAAAAAAACATTTTGCTTTTTGGTAAGATTCTAGTGCTTATTTGTTGATTTATAACCACTAAATGTTATGCAAAGTTTGCTGCGGTGCTGGTAATGTCTTGTTGTCCTGGAGCCATTACTTTTTTTTTTTTTTTTTTTTTTTTTTTTTTTGGAGCCACGATGACATAAGGAAAAAGGAAGATTGATGTGTTTGCAGAATATGACAAAGGGGAAAAAAGGAGATTTCCTTTGATTCATGGTGTTCTCAGGATGTCACTCTTCATCTTTTCATCTGCTTTTTGAAAAGAGCATGAAAAGGAGAGGGGTCGGTCAGGGTCTCAAGCTGGAAATATCAAGTGACACTAAAAATAGATCCTTGCTTGTCTCATGAGGGGCTGCAGAATAATTGATTCATGTTGAATGAAAAACATAACTCTTGGTTTTTCTGTTTTCACAATGACATCCATGCATATTCATATTAAAACCAACGGCTGTCTCTTTTTACATTAATATTCACAGATTGAGATGTATCGTATGACATTGGCTATACTGTACCTAATGATGCCCACATCAGACCTTCCATGTTGTAGGACTAGACCACTTTGTGGATGATGAGGTACCCCTGTGTTTTCCTCTCAGCCTGGCTTTAGAGCTCCTCAGTCTTTGTGTAACCAAACCCAGATGGGTTGTGGTCACAACCTGCAGGATGTGGCACAGCCTAGATGGGGAAAGGAAGAGTTTGAGAAAAAAACAGGCAGTGATTTGGGGTTGCCCACCTACAGTGAACACCTCTATTACTGTGTGCTAAAATCAGTTGGTTCTTTCAATTGCTGTTGTAGGAAAATAGGAGATGCTACCGACGGTCTGTTGCAGGTTTACTGGATTACTATTAGCATAGACATTAAATCATGTTGAATTTGACACCAAAGCTATCTTGCAGAATGTAAACTATGTCGTTTTATTTTTGGTATAGAATTGAAAACGAGTCGCATTACATTCCTTGCCAGTTCGACTGTGTTTTTATTTGTTAAATTCAGAAGCCTAAAGCAGACCAGCACAACCATGTCAACTCCACGTTGCCAAGGCAGCAGGCTTTGTCTCTTTGTTCAGCAGCAGTTGACCACGGTATGTGTACCGTAGAGCAGATTGTGAAGAGCTGTAGCAGTCTCTGTCCTGACTGTAGGAATACAAGACAAAACACTGAGGGGCAAAGCACGAATGTGTGGGCTAAGGTTTCCTCTAGACTCAATTTATTTGGTGAGAAATTCATTCTACTGTCATTAAAGAGACAAACATCAGACATACCATCAAAACAACCGTGCCGTTTACAGGATTTTCCAGGTCACAGTTTAGTCTAAATTCTTTGTGTTTCAATGTGTTTGTGGGACTCAAAGATCCTCTCACAAGAGGCAATCTCAGCAACAGGTGTCTGTAATGAAATTGATGCTTTAACTTCAGGATTGATTTCCAGCTTTGTCTTCATGTTTTGCTACATTTTAGCTTCATCCATCTTCCCATCATTTTTAACCAGCTTCCTTAAACCCATTTTATCATAGCCCCTTTTTTTTCTTTTGTTCACCTTGTGGTGTTTTGAACTCCTGAGTTGGTTGTGTTCTAAATCAAAATACTGCCGTGTTGATATTTTATTCCATCATAACATATCCTCTTTGTATTTGCAGAAAAACTTGTTTGGAACCTTGTCTGCAAACAGACACTCGATTCTGTTTACTTATTCTAGTTGGTGAATGTAATTCCGCTTAGACACCGTAGAAGTATACTTTCTAAATAAAATGAGACTACCTATTGAGCTGTACTACACAAAAGGCTTATTCAGGGGCTCTTCTATCACATTCAACCTTTAGACTGTACTGACTGAACTTGATGGTCTCTATCAGAAACGTACCTTTCTGTTTCATGATGTTCTCATGATATTTCAGTCTCATTCTGATTTAATCTAAATTCAAATAATTTCCTGTGTTTATTGAAATTTAAATAAGATACTTCTTCCCCATAGCACTGTCCAAGAACAGAGATTGTCCTGACGAACCTCCTTAGGGTTCCCACACAATTCTGCATTCTTTTCACTTGAGACACAGAATCCTGCTGCCATTCTCCTGAATCTCTCTGACATGAGCATATACAACCTCAGCCTTTGTTTGCTCTGTGACTTATAAGACCCTTTGACATCCTTAAACATGCATAAATATTCCTCTTTTCTTGTCTCTAAGAAATATAAAATAAAAATCTTATGGTGGTAAACTTTGTGGAGTCTCACTCTTGACCATAAAAATCAGTAATGCTTGCATACTTCCATTTGTATTAGAAACAGTGATCTCTGTAAATCACTAGCCTTTGTTCTATTGGTTATAAAGGATATGTGTTTTTGCTGGAAGTTCATGTTTGATATGAGTGTTGAATTTATCAATGGAAACCAAAAGGGATTTAACTTTAAAAACAAAAAGGAACAATATTTGACTCATTAAAAAAGCGTGGTAAAGTGTTTTTCCTAGATTATGCTCTAATTCTAATAAAGTGTTATTCTATAGAGGATCAGGAGAGTTATTAAAAAGAAAAACAGACATTTCCGATTTAGCATTGAAATCATACAAGTAGGAATCCAATTTGAAAAGCATTTCCTAATTGTCTATTCTAAGTTGGATTATTAAAAGAGAAATTGTAAACTGTATCTATTCCGCCCATGACACTTCGAGAGAAAAATCCTGAATCGAGAGAAAAGACTGAGGTTCTGAGTGAGAGAGAGAAGAAAAAAAGTTTTGAGAAAGAAATCTACTTTTGAGAGAAAATGTTTTCACTTTTAATAAAATAAAAAACAACATTTGTTCCTTGGAAATCCTTTTCCAAATGTCAACTTATCTTGTATTTATTCCTTGACTTCTTACACTTTTTCCCCAGTCTCAAATAACATCAGTTTTTGCTGTCAGTGTGAAAATTGAATCTCTTCAATATATTAATTTTACCTTCAAAATTATTTTCCCCATTAAGGTAGCAGTTTGTCTTGAAGTTGATAAAAACACCAAAATAACTTCATATGTATGTTATTGGTTTAACTGTCATTAACAAACCAGGCAAATACAGGGAGGTCTTAGCTTGAACAGCATGAACATTTATCTTTATAAACACTGGTATTTTTGTATTTACTTGTGACTTTATTACTAGGTTTAGATAAATATACAGTATGTATTGATTTCATGTAGAGCCACTGTTTGTCAGGGACCCTTGGAATCGTCCTTGCTTTTCCTCCCGATATTCCACATCTAATTACTGACAGTTGTATGTGCTCTTCTTGTTGACAGCTGATTTCAGAGTCTGCTGTTCCCTCCTTAAATCACTTACCAGACTCAAAAAGTGCTTGAGTTGCCTTCTGAAGGGCTCAGCCAGCTCTTTGGATCTTAGCACGTTGTTCTTTTTCACTTTAACAGTCGGAGGCATAAAAAAAAAGTTATATGGTAGTAAATCCCTTTGGAAATGGTAACAGTGTTGTAATCTACTGCATTTGATTTCTATACTTAGTTTTAATTTTAGCTGTATTAGATGAAAATAAATGAAAATAATTGTAAGAAAATCTGTAAAAAGTAAGAGGGCTGAATACTAATGCAGGGCACTGTATAGAGTTATATATCATGCTGCTTTGGTTCTATGAAGTCAATAATAAAGTTAGCTTTAAAGAAGGGGTTTGCTTGCATAAGATCTGAAAGGGGTTGTAGTCATTGGCCTGTCAGCTCAAGGAGGCTCAACAAAGAAGCTGATGTAGCAACAGCAGGTGCAGAGAACATGGAGGTGTATAAACTTTTCACATATCCACTAATCTCATAATGACAGACTGCTGTGCAAACCCTCGGAAGACCAAACCAGTGTCGGATGGTGGCGACATAGGGGAATTTAACAGTCTGATTCTCTTTCTAACAATAGTTTTGCTTCATTAGAAGTGGAGTCGTTGTGATCTGGTCACATTATTGGGCCACATTAGAGTTGATTTGTTTATAGACCCATAATTTTTCATATATATAGAAACATTGGATTTGCTGAGGAGGTTTTTTTTTTCAGGTTAGAGATACTCATCCTCTAGCTATCTTTCATTTTTAGCGTCAGTGCTTTCCACCCACTGTGACCACATTCTAACTAATCACTGATTTAGACACAAGTTTGTCTTTACATGTGGATCAGCATAGTAATTTACCCCATGGAAACTTTGCTGCATTGCTTTCTGTATTGTCTTTTTTTCCCCTTATTTATCAGTCCAGGTCTGTTAGAGGTTTTGACCCATTTCTAAAGCCATCTTATCTGTGCCTTTCAGTATTTACTTCTGTTGCTTCAGTGACCACACTCCCGGATGTGGCAGAGATAACGTCCTTTATCTCCGGTTCACTGTTTGGATATGTTTTGTTATTTTAGTCAGACATACTGTAGCTCTATGGCTCACTAAAAGCAAACTAGAGAACTCAGTCTTTCTATTTTATAAACAAGGTAAATATTGGACATAATTCTAACCAGAGATACAGATAGTTTAATTGTTATGCAAATGTTGTCAAAAACAGACTTTACTCCATTGATTCTTTAACCCTTTTAGGACTACCATTATAAAGGTCCGCATGAGCATCTTTTTACATTTTTGGATGCTGCAGAGTCA
>JAUZNJ010028385.1:0-16126 GCA_034780135.1 Jordanella pulchra
TTTTTTAAATACCCCCTTTCTTTAAAGTAAAATTTAGAATTTTTACATTTTCCTTCCTAAAGCCTAAAACAAGCCGAAAACATAGTTCTTGAAGTTGTGTTTTTACCATGAAAAGATGTAAACATGGATAATATTTGTGAAAGCTCTGTATGCACAAAGGTCACTTAATGTTTTAGTATTGTACGTCTATTAGCACCTTTTTATTTTTCTACATGGCCAGTTAGATATGCTGCCCAGTCATCCATAAAAATGTCATCTACAGTCCCCCAGGACTCCATGCTTGAAAAGCATTGATTTATTTACAGTTGTTTTTGAAATTAATCTGGGATCTTTTATTCAGAACGGAAAAAGAAACAGGCAGAAAAAAAAACAACATCATTAAAACTCTGAAATTCTTTCTTGTTCATTCAAGCATTCAGACCTGGCGCATCACATCTATCCAGAGCAGCCAAACTGATTCAATTTGCTGTGTTTGCGTCACGCCTTAATTTAGCATCCTCTCTACGAGCTGTAAAACATGCGTCAGGGAGATGGTTTTAGTTGGATTTTTCTTTTTGTACTTTAACTGCAGATGCGTCGTCTTCCAAAATCTCATTTATTAATGTAACAGAGCATATGAAGGCAGCGGTGGGAGAAAATAAAAAGTCACAGCAAGGGAGGGGAGACAAGCCTCATGATGAAAACCTATAGATTAGGTTGTCAAATAGCTGCAGAGCATATTTACTGATGTGATGATTGTTCAAGCAAAGCAGCAGTTTTGTCCCTGGGATTCTAATCCCTTTCATACTTAAATATCGGTATTAAGTGTGATAGGAACATGGCGTTCCAAAACATTTAGCTGTTTAAACAAACCCAGATTAGCAAATAGAAAACTAATTAGGTAAGGCCAGTGCAGCTAAATTACAAATGTGATATCTTTTCTTTATTGTTTCACAAAGAAGCATATCGACAGTAATATATATATATAGTACAATATATAATGAAGGGATACTAGGATGTGTAGTATTTATTGGGATGTGATAAAAATACTGTTCTGCTTAAAAGATCGAAGAAATATAGCTCAGTTTAATTAAACATCAATAAAAAAAATCCTTAATCATACTTATCATACTGGATTTAATTGTTATGGACATAATTCTTTAAAAGATAACACTAAAATGAATAGATAAACAATCTTGTTTTAAACTGTTACTTTATTTATTTAAATTCAGGACTTAATGCACTAAGATTGCTGGGCATTTGAATAGGTTGGGGAAGCCCAGATAATGACAACATATCTTTGAAGACTATATAAAAGACACATCTATTTATATATTCTTTCTTGAATAGCAAATTAAATTGTTTTACTCATTTGGAAGAGTTACAAAAAGGAATAGATCTCATCAACACACTGCATTTATGTCCCAAGGAAACAGAAAGTCATGAACACCTAAGTTTTTACAAACTAATTTCCTTAAATTTTGAGCATAAAATTTAAAGCAAAATTTTGATGTCATACTTTATTTTCTAGTTTTATATTTTGATATTATTAGCTCAGTAAATATTCTGCATCTTTTTTCTGTTTGTGTATAAATGTACTCTATTTTTTTATTTTTTTCAACACTTGATTAATGTAATGTGAATTCGGTTTAAACATTTTAAATCTTTGCTTCTGATTAAATCAAAGTAGAGCGCACAGATATCCAAAACAACTAGATCTTTTGCTATTTCACAGGGGGCTCTTAAAAGAATACAAAATAAGCACCAAATTTCCAGAATTACTTTTTGTTATGCTCCAAGTGTGCTCTAAAGCCGGGAAAATTTGTAAAGATTTTATGGTTTCACCTTAGTGGAGAATTAGAGCTTGTGTTTGGCCCACAGGAGTCCACTTCAACACCTAAAGCAAGGCTAAATCAATAGCACAAGCAGGTTAATAGCAGTTGTGTTTTTGGGAAGCTGGCACATCAACTATTAATTAGCTGGTGATTAGAGTCAGCTGGAAAGAATGAGTCACAGCCCGAGGAGGATATTGTCCTTGTGGTCGGGAAGGATAAATCCTGTATCAAAAGAGGGAGCGAGAGGTTCCATCAAAATGCCTGTCCTTTTTAAAAGTATGGTTAAATAAAAAAAAGGACAAGGCAAACTGATTGACTGAAAGTTTCTTTTCACAAATCAAGATTTGGGGTTGACTGGGAGGTATCTGCATGAAATCATAAAAATAAGGATTTTAAACACATCTAAATTTACTGCAATTACTGGTGGATTAGATACAGGTGATTCACCACATTAAGCAGCAAGGCATTAGTGTTAAGGGTAAGATAGGCTTAAGGTAGCGGTAGCATTATGCTGTGATGATGCAAGGACATTTAAGGAGACATAAGTAATAAATACTGTACACCTAGTGTTTTAAATTACAACACACAAAACACATGATACCCCTCTTCCTCCTCTTCAGAGAGTGTTGTGCAGGTTGGGAAGGCAAGAGAGACAAATACGTAGCACAGCTAAATTCATGAAGACAAGTGAAGATTATACAACTATAATAAACTCTTGTGCAAAAACCTTTGAAGGGTGGTGAGGCTTCTTAGGTATTGTAAGACTATTTCCGGTCAGCTTCCTCATGCTGGCTTCTGTTTGCTTTTGCCAACATAAAACACAAAATTCTACTCTCTGTTTCGGCAACCCTGAAAATTCTCATATTATTTTCTCAGGAACCAGGAAGTAAACACGGGCTACACACTGAAGCAGTTCTACATCATACTTCCAGGTCTGAAAGGAGGAAAGCTAAACTAAGACATTGTTGATGGAAAGGACCGTATCTTCTATTTATTGCTTTTTAACGTCAGGTTCATAGTTTTTTTTCTAGCTGTATCAGAGTAAGTTTCGAATACAAACTCTTTGCATGTGTTTGTCATTTAATTGATTGTCAAAAATATAAACATGTAAAGTATACCCTTTCCCACTTCAAATTTGTTGGTCACGTTATGTCGGTCTGTTACATAAAGTTCTAACTGAATACCCTGAAATTTGTAGTTGGAGGATGACATTTAAAAAGAAATGGATATGAATCCCTAAGTAGTAGACTCCTCTAAAGACAATTTAGAGTCACTAGTTAACCTCAGTTTTTTTTGGTTTTTTTCGGAATGTGGGGGAAACCTAAAAATAAATAACTCCCAACCAAGCATTGGGAGAACATGCAAACTCCATGCAAACCAGCATTGCTACAAACTGTGGTGCCTATAAGGCAATCACTGATTTGCCTACCACAAAACAGAAGGCTTCTTAACTGCTTTCTTTATGTACATTATATGATACATATTAATCCTGATTCAAAAAGACATGTACTCTTGTGTGTTTCTCTGTGTAGTGACATCTCCCTTCTGCATCATTTCTGTTTCAGTGATAAAGTGTTTATAATGTTTCCATTGGATTCTTTAATATGATTTCAAAGAAATTGGTTAGGCTGCGATAGTAGGAAACATAAGTTTATCTTTAAAACTTCAATTTACTGATTTATTCTAGTAAAACGTGAAAAAAATACTGAATTTCCCGACAAGTAAAGATGAAGCATGCAAACCCCGAAGAGAAGAACATTATGTGGCCTTTTGAGTCAGTCACCCTTCCCTCAGGGTTCCAACTCAAAAGCAATATCCACCCCAAATAAACAACATCACAAAGGCATGTGAGATATAAAAGAAGATGAAAAGAGGACATGTGTCAAATACATATCATGTTTCCGGCTTTGGGAAGCGGTGCGTGGTGTTAATGGATCAGGGACCCTCTCGAAAGCAATTACTGCTATGATTCCCAGAGTGAAAAACAGGTGTCAAAGAATCCAAACCTCAGAGGTCAGATTTGATATTCTGTTTGTTGTTTGATGTCTCTGCAAACTGAATTTGAAATGGAAAAGAAGTTATCTGTGAAAGAGATGTGCCTCATTTGGTTTATTAGGAACATAAACCACTTTTCTGTTCCTGCAGAGGCCAAAGTTTCACAGCAGTAATTCCTCTTGGGAGGTTGGGGCTTTTAAAATAGCAATAGGGGAACAGTAGCTGAAACGGTCATTGTCTTTTCTTTTCTATTTGCCTTTCTTTTGCGATGTCTTTTCCTTATCATGAAACATAAACAAAAATATAAAATATGTTACGATAACTCTGCCTGTTTCAATAATTATAGAAAATGAAATCTAAAATATATTTCTAAAGAAAAGAGACTGTTGCATAAAAACAATTTTAAAAAGGCTTTTAGTACAGAATTATTTTTTGGCCTTTTCTAAACAGGCAGTGGAGAAGTCTGCTGACTTAGCATTTATTCAACCCACAGTAACACTATCCAATACTATCCTCCTGGGTGTAGGAGCCAATCCCCCTATGGGGAACAGGCTCACAGGAGGAGATCCCCAGACCCCCCAGTGTGGGAAAGGGGGCAAGCAAAAAAGAGGGTCTGGGACCAGGCACTACCAAAGGGAGAAGAGCCCAGGACTAGCCCAGGACTAGCCCCAAACACCACCCCAGAACCACCCCAACGTTGCCGGCCAGCCCCTCCTCGGCAAAACGCATGCCCGCCCCCCCAGATGCCAGTATCGTAGCCTATAAACTAGGAAGTAATGATAGAACTTAGGTTGATCTATTCTTCCTTTGTCTTTGGTCTTCTGTAATGTTTTCAAGCAATTATGTGGGAGTTTATCTTTCCAGAAAAATTAGGTAACATAAGAATCTAAAGATTGAAACCATTCTGCGGGTGGTTTGCTTGGGATCATGGAAAACAGGTCTTTTTTTTTTTCGCAGGACCACCATTTTTATCTAAGCAACCCTTCCGATCTGTGATATGGGTAAAGATTTCCATCTAGTTCCATCATCTTTCACTTTTTTTTAAAAGTGGCTAACTTGTTTTTAGTCCATAAGTTTCAGGAAGATGTTAATACTTAAATATTTTATATAATTCCTGACTGCAGTTGTGTGTTTTTGGTCTTTTGGAATCTGCAGTACAATTAATGGGTTAGGCTGTGGATTTTGACCAATTCATAGAGTAATCTGAGATTCTTACAAAAAATTCTAACAACTTAATTACTTGAGGGAGTGAAGTTTGCTGGAGAAAGATTAATAAATCATTTGTCTAAAGACTGATTTTATGTTCAATGTCCCTGCATTTAATACCTTTTAATATCATTGGTTTGCTTGATTGATGAAGCTAGTGGTTCAAGAAAGATAATAGTGAGGGAGAGAGCGGGCATCCTTGCCTAGTGCCCCTCTGCAGATTAAAGATAGAAAAAGTTTGAATATTTGTTCTAATACATGCCGTTGTGGAGCTGTATAATATTTTTAACAAATTTATCTGTTACCAAAGACAAATTTACATAGAGATGCAAACAAATACTTCCAATTAACTCGATCAAACACTTATCTGCATGTAGTGATAATATGTTGGTTTTAATGATTTCACTGGAATAGTCTATAAGGTTTATTAATCTGCATACATTGGTAGATACATGCCTTCCCTTTATGAGACCAGTTTGGTTTGAGTGGATTAAAATAAGGAGAAATGTTTCTAAATGTTTTTAGAAAAGGGTCAACATTAATTAGAGATATAGGTTGATAGCTGGTAGGATGGACAGGATCTTTGTGTGGTTTTAACAGGAGACTGATATTCCCAGAATTCATATTTGGTAGGAAGCCTGCCCTTCTCCTTTGTTTCCTGCAAAAAAAGAACAGTTTAATCTCAGCCACATTTACTTAATTTAACATATTTATTTAGATTCACCAAGAGTTTTTTACATGCTGTTTATACCATCGATTAGGTTTTTAACCCTTTAAAGCCCGAACCATGAAATAATTGACAGAAAATTCAGATTTTTTAATATAAGAGTTGTCATTGAATTGTATGAAAAATTATGAAAAAAAAATACATTTTGTATAAGTTAAATTTGATCATTTTCATAAATTTTGATACATTAGGCATTTCCGTATAATCTTTTATACATTTTTTTGTTCCCTACATATTTCTGATTTATTGAGTTGGGGTCTCAAGAGCGAAAATATACAACTGATGATGCAGAGGTCTCAAAAATGTATGTATCAAATATGATACATTTGGCTTTGAAGGGTTAACACAAATGTTCCTCTCCTGTATCCTTTGTTTGTATGAATGGATGGATATTTTATATTGTTTATTTTGTTTTTTTTATAAGGCAATCAAAATGGCTAATTTCATGTTTTCATCTGAAAAAGCAATATTTTCCCAACTGGATCATAAAATGACAAATGTTTTTTTTGTTGTCGTTGTTTTTTCAAAAAGGGACCATGAACGGATGTGCAAATCACCAGCCAACGATTTTAAGTGGACAGCTTTACTTTGTTTGGACCAAAATAAAACAAAATAGAGAAACTTCATATCATTTCCTTTAAAAGCTCTAAGGATTATGAGATAATGAGGCAAATTATTTTAATGTCAGAATATAACCTTCATCACTTTTTAAAAATTTGTTCATGGCTTTTAAGAGTATGCTGTTCAGGAAGATTTCTTATTTGCCAAACTTAAACTTTGTTGCCATTTACGTTAAGATAGTTTGCAATTTGAGCTAAAAAAATACTTTTTCATCACAAATGTTGACAGAAGACTTTCATACTAAAGCAGAAGTGAAGCTGTTGTGTTTTCAGTATTCTAGAGCATTATTACACGGGCCTGGCAGTAAACTTACTGTGGCAGGCTGTTTAGGAAAAATGAGTAAATATTAAAAAACGTTTTCCGCTAGTTATTTTTTCCTTGTGATTAAACTACTCTCGTCGCTTGTATAAGTAAATCCAAGGTGACTGATCTCAGGTCTGTTCAAGGAACTTATTTTAGAGTCCCACAACAGAGGTTCTTCTCCCAGTTTATGGATTAACTTCATATATAGCATTTCCTATCGAACTGGCTCTCAGGTAGTATTGTAGGCATCAGGAGGTGGCCAGTCAATATGATGAACAAGGCTGGGTGTTACGCAAACTTTGTAGAAAGTCCTAAATGATAATTTAAAATGACAGTGTTGGTGAATATTCTTAGTGAATAACTGGAAGAAGCATCTGTCTGTCTTTCTGCTTCTGTTCCTTTGGATTTTCATCACAATGTATTCTTCATAGACTGCTGTGATTAAAGGGGATGAGTCAGGTGCGGATAATCTGCTCCCTCACCAGGTATTAATCATGATGCATTACAGGAATAGACCCCCACCCCCTACTGAGGAGATTACATGTCAACTATTCCATTTTTCTTTCAATCAAAGTTTTACACATGTCTGATTGAAAGCAATCTCCCAGAAAAGTGGTGTAGTTGAATGATAATTGGGATCAAGGCTAAAGGCAAAAAGCAAAAAGAGAAAGCCTCACTCTGACCGACTGAGCTTTGGAAAATGTGTCCCTATGCTGATTTTTAGACTTGCTGGGAGTCTGTTCCAGGTATTTTTTAAGAGATCTTAGTACTCTAACAGCTAAGATTTTGTCATAGATGATCTTCATCCACTCCTCAAATGGAAACTAATGAAAATCAGATGTTCACCTTTAAAAAGAATTAATTTGCATCATATACAGTATAGTGCAGCTGCACAGATATACAGATCAAATGCTCAGTTATAGTTTCTTCATGGCTTACTGTGCTGATGGATGCCAGACCTGTCCCTTTGTCATCTGGTTTTTGTAACAACCACCAGCTTTCAGCTTTGTAGTCTTTACAAGATCCCTAAAAGACATTGCATTCTCCGTATGCAAGGTCATTTCAAATCAGGCTCTATCCCAGCACATTAAAACCTGAATTCACCCCCGCTCCCAAAAAGACAGCCTAAATAAGCTCGGTTGATGAGTGCATATAAAGTCTGGAGAACAGAGGGGAAGCATCATTATCATAGAAACTGTTAGCGCAAACGATGGACACTGAGGCTATCAGAGATGATTAGTCAATAAAGTCTAAGCACTCTGTAATCGGCCTACCTCTTTTGAAGGGTAAACACAATATAATGCTTTCAGCTGAATACTCAAACTGACTGCTTAAAATCATGCTGCTAGGAGTATAGCTTTCCAACTGCTGGCACTTCTTTGGTTTCCACCATGGTTGTCTGTTTTTTTTTTTTTTTTGCTACTAAATATAATTCAAAACAACCTGTGAGGAAAAGATGTAGACTCTCTCTTTCACTCTTCTGCTCATCTGACTGAAAATAAATTCAAATAAATACTTCAAGCTGTATACAATTTACAAAAACATTTGTATTGGGAATTAAGAGAAAGTATATCTGTAATTTTTAAATGAGTCTTTTTTCATCCGGTTTGTTCCCTGTTTCATATTTTCTGTTTAATATTTAAGCATTGGTTTCTTTTTGAATGTTTAAAACAAGTATCTGTATGATGAAAAATTGGCGAAGCTGAAAATAGCATTTTATTTCCTTGCCAGATTTTCTATTTTTTCTTTTTTTATGTCTTTATTTTTATCATAGTGCTATGAGTGCATGTATGTTTTATAAAGTAATGACTGTAGTTTGCTGTAATTGATATCACAGATGGGTCTGCATTCTATAAAGTCAGATTTTCTTTTTTTTTACTCTTTTCTTTGATCATTTTTATTACTTCCTAAAAACATGATTAATAATGTGGCATATGGTGCAGTTCACATAGTTATTTTTTTTATGATCTCCATCAATCTTCTTATTTTCTCAGATTATCTTTCCTATCTCTGGCAAAGAAATTAAACCCCACTGGATGATGATGATGCCAAACCTCCAGGGTAGGAATTGCAACCTGTGGCTCTAGAACTGGTCGTGGCTCTTATGACTATTTGCAAATTCTAATCACTTTGGTGCAGTGTTTCAAAAAGTAAAGGTAATAATTAAATGCTATCATTAAAATTGCATTCACAGATATAGTTTAAAGAGTAGTTTTATTGTGTGTTTAGGCCACAAGCTGAGTGCTTTTTTACACTGTCTCTTCAGAATTTGAAAGTTTCATTTAAGTTGTTGTAAATGTTTTTTATTCCCTTTTATGGAAACTTTATAAACTAGAAAACAAGAATAAAATGTTTTTTCTTTAATCTGAAATCAAAGCAAATATCCTACAGTGGACATTGTAATAATAAACTAGAAAATTCCTGCAGACATTTTAAGGGGCCTGCCAAAGTGTGCGCGTCGGTTTGGACCCAGCGATCTGATGCTACAAACTAGCATTAATAATAAATTATTTCTGTGTTTAAGGGTTGTGTACATTTTGCAGGTCTAAACAAATTTTGTTTAGCAGAACCAAAGGCAAAAAAACAGGTCTAGACTTCTAAAGGTTGCTGATCTGTGTAAGGCCTTCATAGATCTTTTTTTTTTCATTAATTCAAACCAGTTTTGTAATTTCATTCACATTGAAATCTTCATTTAAATACAATTACATCCAGATGGCCAAATAGTATAAAAGAGGAAAAACTGATAATTTCAGTGAAATATCCCAGCACTTTGGAAAAATATATTGATACATTTCAAAAATAACATGAAAAACAGCTTACTTTATTATTGTAGTAGAAAAGTTAAGACCTCGATGGGGTGGGTAACGTTTGATGGCCACTGTCTGAATCCATATGTCCAAAGCAATTTCCCAGTGTCTCGTCATGTGGCCAATAATTTGATGAGCAATTAACATGAGGCAGTTGTAAACAGCTACTCATCCCGCTTGAAGTGTGGCATATCAGAGCGGGAGCGACTGCAACCTCCAAATGCTCCTTAAATGCCAGCCGTAGGTAATCACCCACAAAACGAGAGTGAGGAGAGACAAATGTGACAGTAAATAAAATGTAAAAACATATCCCAACAGACAATACAGAGGTTTACAGATCCGCAGATCTGTAACGTACAAGGGATGAATACCAAAAAAGCCTTAACTCGGTGTGACTCATATTTAAATGGAAGGCCAGTGCCCAAGGTAGAAAAAACTCTCCTTGCTTCAAAGGTTAAAAATAATGTCTATGTCTTTAAAAACATGAAGTCAAGACAATGTTTTGCAGGACGATGTCTCAAGCAGGATGGTGATTCAAGCTGGTTTTTCAATCATTTTTAATTGTATGATTAAACACTGAGGTTAAAGACCCATTCAAAGCTCTGCATAGCTAATTAGGGCTCAAGGGAGAGGTGTCCAGATTTCATCCTTGTCTTATATTCCTCTCATGTACATCCTTCTATGAACACAAACCAACAAAATTAATTGGTTGCATCATGTGAAGCCATTTTACATATCAAATTTGTGAACCAGGAAAAAACCCTGTCATGGCAACACATTTAACACAAATCAGCATTTAGCTAATGCCTTCACTCAGCAGTCACTGAGCCAGTAGAGTCACTTGTAAAGTTATTAAGCTTTAAGCAACTGATTTAACATGTCAGTGTAAATGTAAATTTAGTTTTGGACAAATGAAGGAATAAAAAGCATGGAAATGTGTCGTTTTTATGCTTTTTAATGCCAAGCATTAGTAATAACACAGGGGTGACTCGGCTGGGTGAATGTGAAAACTGCTGGTAAAAAACTCTTACTTACATGCTGCCTCTCATTAACAGGAACATTTTGACATTTGGGAAGAGATGTTTACCAGTAGCTGGTAACTTCCTTTAGTGTGGTTGCCAAGCAACTGTTCCTTACCCAAAGATATTCTGGGAAGAGTTTTGGACCCCCAACAAAGAGGATGCAGTGAATGTTAACCAAGTTAATTATTAAGGCTTAAAAATACTGAAAAAATTTGTTTTATTTCCTCAGTGGAACAAGTTCAATGTCATTTTCTTTTGTTGAACTTATTAAAACGTTAAGGGGAGAGGCAGAGACAGTGCCTACCGTGAAAAATTATTCATAACCCTTTAAAAATAGATTGAAATAAAAAGAAATAAATTCTGCACGTCTGATTGTAGCTTTGTTTTGTAACTGGGGCTAGGTGCTCTCTTTTGTCTGTACTGTAGATTTTGATGTAGGTAATCGCAGTTACAAGTGTTGTGCTTTGCAAGCTGGTCAACTTTCATTGTTGGGGTTTAGCAGACCTGTCTGTTACCTCTGTGCACTTCTAACAATTCCTTTTTTGTGGGGCTTAGGCATTTTCTTCAGTTGGGGGGATTTGTTGTTAAAAGGTCGGGATGTTGCTTCTTATGGGTATTTGTGGGGTTGGGATGTTGGTTCCAGTTGGTTCTTGTGGCTTGGTGCCCCTCTAGCCTGGATTTCTGTGATGCTGATGGTGGTTTCTCTGTCTCCTTGTGAGTTTTAGAGAATAGGGGTGACTTTTGGAGTAAAAGCAATTTTGTTCCTCAGTCCTTTGCTTTTTCTGCCTGCTCCACCATGCTGCCACACAAATAACACCTTGGACAGACTGTTAAAGACTTATATGATTGTCCACTCCTAATAAAACTGCCCAAGCTCAGTCAGATTGGATTGATTAGACTTTAGACTTTAAATTAATACACTTGGATCCATATATTTTTGCCCGTCTGGCCGAATATTGAGGGTTGTTGTCCTGCTGGAAGGTTAACCTCCAACACAGCCTCTAACAGCCTTATGTCCAGACGTTCTCTGCATTTAATGCTAATCATCTTCCTAAATTCCTAAAAAAGACAAGCTTGCCTAAATCATGGAAATACTACCCTCTTTTACCACAAAGATAGTGTTTCATCTAACCAAGCACCCATATAGCCCCACATAAGCAAGCAAACTTCAGACAGGGAATATTTTACTTTTCTTTTTGATGCTAAAAAAAAGTCAGATTTGTGAAAAGCACAACTTATGTCAAATGATCAGCCCTCTTGAGCTAAAAACCTCCGCAGCTCCTCTTGTTTCATGGGTGTCAGGGTCTAGTTTTTTTTTGTGTTTTCTTTCTGTTTCTCCTTCTTCCTCTAGATCAGGCATGTCCAAAGTCGGTCCTGGAGGGCCGCAGTCCTGCAGCTTTTAGAGGTTTCTCTGCTTCAGCACAGCTGATTCTAATGACTGCAGTTCAGCAAAAGGCTGTTAATCAGCTATGAATGGAAATCAGCTGTGCTGAAGCAGGGAAACCTTTAAAAGCTGCAGGACTGCGGCCCTCCAGGACCGAGGTTGGACATGCCTGCTCTAGATGTAGTCTGCGGCTGTGTTTGAAGCGGTTCTTGCACGGCTGTTTCCAATCTGCTCATTAGTCGGGATTACATTCTGCTGACTGCCGACACACCAATGCCTGAGTGTTTGCCTTTAATCGTATTCAGTGCTCTCCATTGTAAGACCAAGGTTTCTAAGTGCCCTAGAATCTTTTTGATTTGTTGTTTTTCTTCTATCTCAAAAGGTGCCAGATTCTTCCAAGGAGCTCTATGGGATCTCTGTTGAAGCCCTCCTCAGATCATACCCTTTGTTTCCTTGACGCAGCGGATGTTACCTACTGGTTGCCGCTCCCAGAAAATATTCCTTCCTGCAAACACAACTCCCAAATCAAGTTTTCTGTCAGCAGTCTCAAGTGTCCTTGACCCCTTCAGATACTGTCGGCCTGCTCACCCTAATACACAGCTCAGCTCCATCTACATCGTCTCAATCTCTGATCTGAAGTACTGGAGGTTTAATACTCCCTGTGGATGTGCGAGGACCAACTTGGAAAGAACCCTAACAAGATCTCATTCACTGAATTTATTCTACCATTGCTACAGTAAGACCAACTCTTTGTTTATCCTCTTCTCTTTCATTTCCGAGTGAACCTGAACTCACCATCAACATTGTTTCCTGAGAGAGACGATTCCCTGGCTGTTGCTCTCCAAGTGGAGGACTCCTCAGCTCTTTGTTAGAATCTTTAAATAAACCTTTAAATTGTATCATGTCTCCTGTGGTGTTCTGCATTTGGGCTAAGTTTAAAAAACCCGTTATGGCCATGGGACTCCTGTTGGCTTTTTTGATTAATGCTCTTGTTGCACTTATATGCAGGCTTTCCATTTTCAAATTATGAAATAACCTGTTGAGGTTCCTGTTTCAGCAGAATTCTATTAATGGGTGTCTAACAAAAGAGGACTTATTCCAAATGTACATCAATCAGACTTTCTGATTATTGTCTTATTTAGTAAGAATAGAAACTGTTATGAGCTATCATGGTTGTTTGATTGCAGCTACATGTAATGTGTTGATAACAAACATATGTAGCGGGAAACATGCAAAATAAAAAATTTCCTCCAGTATTTTATTTATAAAATAAAACAATGAAAGACTTGTGGTCTTTCTGAAAGCTGTGCTGCATTTTCTGCTGTATCTAAATTACATTTGAGAAGTAAAACTGTTTCCTTTAATTTTATGACCTGAAAAGCATCAAACCCAGTTTTGTATTTACAGATTTGTCCTCGAAAGAGACAAACTTCCTGGTGTAAATGGAGCAGAAAGCAATGAAGAAAGAGCAGAAGGATGGCAGGATAGGAAACACAATTACTACAGTTTGGAATTCCACTTTCATTCCTTGCTTAAATAGACTTTCCCTGCTTCTGTTCTTGCTTTGCTCTTATTGGGTGAACAGAGAGATTGCGATCTTTTCAAAGGTCATTTGAACAGTTTCCATCTTTTTATCTTTGAGTTTCTTCCCTTAGAACGTAAGCAAAACAGAAATGTTGCCTCAGGATTTGGCGGATGTGCAATTCTATAACCGGCTCCAAAGAGATCAACAAGAAAAAGGTTTTATTAGCAAAAAATCTTAACCCTCTGCTCTGAAATTATAAGGTACTAAATATACTGCTACATTTTTTTCCTTTGTGAACCAGACAATAAAAGGAGGTTTGTAGACAATACAATGGAGGTCCAATTTGTAATACTTGTACTTTTCGAACCCAAACCAGCTGCTGAAGATGAAAAGAGAAAATCAAAGTATAAAAGTGTATCATAGATCTATTGTGTCCTAATAAAGGGAGCGGTGTCACTGAGCATGAGCTCACTGAGCATGAGCGTTTACGTTTGGTTTTGACAAATGAGGGGTAATTATTACCCAGAGCGAACTGGGGACTGCAATCATTACCACAACGTCCTGCACATGCACCCGAGAGCTCGTTGTCGTCCATGTTTTTCACAAAGCACCTGTGTTGGATGCCTCAGACTTGAAACTAAAAAATATTTTAAAAAAGGTAGAGATTCAGATTGATCTTTGGATCAATATAAGCTACATGCCAAAACAATACAGAACCTATAAAACTTAAAGATATTTAATAATGTGAGAGTGGTTTTACCTCTCTGCGAGCAAAATTACCTATCATTTTCAGCAGATGGTATTTTTTGGAACAATATTTTTAAACGTAAAATTATTTGATCTTCCATAAAGCAACAACCAGTTTTACTCTGACTTTAACTCAGATGAAACTTTGTTTTACCCTCATTTACAAGTAAGTAAATGTTGAAAATTAGGTCAGTGCAAAGGGATGATATTTCATTAGTGAATATATTTCAGCAGGAAATCTGCCATTGTTTCTGCCCACAGCATTAGTAGCCCACAAACCCAGATCTACAAATAACTTCACATATTTGTCAACATACAATTGTTGTACCACAGAACAAAATGAACATATATTGGGAGACGAAACATGTAACAAATAACTTCAAATAATATATCTGATTTGCAGGAGTTATTTCCAGTAACTCCTGCAAATCACTGCTTCTTATGACATACACAATTCTTCCATCTGTCAATCTTGCATAGTTTTTTATTTAAATGCAAAGCAATATTGACTATAGTTTAAGTGATTTAACAGAAACCAAATTTTACTGTCTTGTCAATGATCTTTTTGTAACATCCTATTCCTCCTCTAATCCCAAAAAGGCACTTCTGAACATTACTAACTCTGTAAATTCTCCTGCTGCTTAAATGGGATAACGGCTAATAAAACTAATGGGGTGGGAGCTTCAAGATTTTGTAAAGCTCTGTAAAAGTAATAGAAATCTTGCATCTTTTTTATAATAAAAAGAAAGATTTTGGTATTGAAAACTGTTGTTTTATCCAAAGCGTTTATGATGTTACTATATAATTACCACTAATTTTAATAGATCAATTTAGGGAAACCCCCCAAAATTATCTCACATTTCCTTCATGTGTACTATGCATTGCTAAATTGGCTATAAAATGAAAGATATTCTTTAAAGTGTGTATTTCTATTGAGCATATTCTCTGTAGAAATTCTTCATGTTCAAATTACAGCTGCTATGCTGTATCTTAAAAAAATGATGTGATAATAAAAGCCCTGTTATGATGAAGGCCACTCAGTCAGATTTATAAATTAATCTTGAGAGATGAGAGCGACGATTGTATCAAAGTGTCAGTGTGTTTTGCTGCTTCACATGCTGCTTTGGCTTTTACACGGTTACACGGCTTTTACTTATACCTGAGATTGGAGCTGTGACAATATTTTAGAAAAACTAAATGCTCTGTTAGTTGGCATTAAAACAGATTATATTTATGTTTCACCTCTAAAGCTGCCCGAAAACTAAGTCCAGCACATGACCTTCAGTGAGACAGAGATAATCCAGTCGCATCCAGTTTAATAAGCATCAATAAAATAAGAACATAGTCAATAAGTCTGCAATCATAAAGTTATAGAAAGCAAAATTTAATCTAACCATGAGGATTTATCAAGAGCAAATGTTTCCATCACAGCTTCTGTCGGGTTTATAAATCAGTAGACAAAGATTTCAGCACTCTTCTGAAAACTGTTCAAGCACAGTCAGAGTTGAGCATAAGAATAAATTGTTAATATCAATTCATTTATGTCCATTTTTGTCTGAACACTTGATTTTGACTCATGAAGGGAAAGTAATGACACATGATCTGCAAGATTTACTGGGGTCGATGTCTGCACCACTGAGCAAAAAATCTGTGCAACCACTGGAAATTTAAGATCAGAGGGAATTTCTAGGTGACTTCTACAAAAATAAACTGGAATATATGGAATATATATATATATATATATATATATATATAATTTATTTAACAGCATGCTGTAGCATCCTTTGTAAAATTTTGTAATGTTTATTACTTTGATTTTTATGTGTAAATGTACAGTACTTCTTACATATTTTCTATGTGATTTCAGCTTTTATTTATAAGATAAAAAATGTATAAATACTTCCTGAATTTTTTTAAGGGAGATTTTTATTGAGATACAATCAGGGAACGTTTTGTTTTTTAAGGCAAATGTATA